>VMDO01016596.1:0-47404 GCA_007922755.1 Pedetes capensis
CAGCCTAGGTCAGAACAGGAGGGTGTGGTGCTACATCCTAAGTGATTTTGCCCAGTGATGTTGATGATCCTCAGAGCTAATTCCCAGATTTGCATAGTACTTGCATTAGAATATATCAGACACATGAATACAAATTTTCATTGAAATTTCAGGATGTAAAGGATAGCTCTCATAACAAGGACACCTGAAAAACTAACATCTATTCTGGCATGGTTGTGGATGCCTATAATTTCATCACCTTGGGAGGTGGAGGCAGGAGGATCACAAGCTCAAGGCCAGAGGCACACTATGTAATTTAGTCAGATCCTATCTCAAGATAAAATAATAATAATAATAATAACAACAACAACAACAACAACAAATGGGTTGAGGGTGCATCTCAGTGGTAAAGCACTTGCAAAATATGTGCAAGGCCCTAGATTCAGCCCTTAGGACTGCAAAAAAATTAAAAAAAAAATAAAAAGAGCTAACATCACAAACACAGAGACACACATCTGCACACAATTGATATTTGATAATCTCACCTGCCCAGAGAAGTATAGACATTGAAACTTATATAAGAACTCAACAAAGTCTACATTTACCGTATACAAGGCAGACTGTGTATGGTAGAATCAATAAAGTGTATAGTTTCATTCAGATACTGGCAAAAATGAGGAGTTGTGTGAAACACAGTTGAATAAATTATACATCTGGACTGAGATTTGAATACATTAACTCAAAGTTTACACAATTTCTTATCCTTTATTTTAAGGAGATAAGGACGGCTTGAGATGGAGATCATCATTCCTAACAAAATCCACCTATGGTATATTTGAATCCTGTAGAGAGAATGTTACCTAAATTATTTCACATATAGGAAAAGTACATCATCCAGAAGTCCACAATCTTTTAAATTTGTTCTAAATTTTTTAGTTACTTACATCTCAATATGCTAGACCAATGTTTGCAGAGGTTTAAAACAAGTCTCATTTTGGCTCAAGGTGCTCATCAGCCATCTGGAACTATTTCTCAAGCTTCATCCATTATGCAAATGAGACTTAGGATTCGTCATGTTTCATCTACTGATACTAATACATTAATATTGGATGTTACAGCATAAACCCAGAGAAGACATTGCCTTTACATCACTCACTGGCTGGAGCTCACACCTCATTACTTTTAATGGCTCTGTAGCACTTAAGGTCACTGAGCTCCTAACTGCTGCTGTCTAGGGTGTTACCAGTAAAAGTGATTTTCTCTTCTTAAGTGAAGCATTTTCCACATATCGTTTCTTTCTTCCTCTTCTTTTCTTCTAACTTTTTTTTTCCCATGTGGAATCACCATCACTTGAGAATACATACTGACTGTTTAGTTGAACAAGTGGAGTTGTCTTTTAAAAGTTTAAGAAAAGAAAGTCATATCTGCAAAGAGTTTAAAGAAGAAAAAGTACATTGGATAAACACACACAAACATATCTCCTTTATAGCAAAACTCAAAACTCAAAACACTTAAAAGTGTTTTGTATAATCCAGTGAAATGATTAGAGTACTCTGAAAGCAAATAGTTTTGATTTACTCCTGGCTCTTCCACTTTCTAGGAGTATGAGTTTAGGTAAAACTGGAAGAGATCCATATTTGTGCCTATTCCCCAAAAAGGGGATCCAACTGAATGTGCAAACTATCCGACAATATCATTAATATCGCAGACAAGCAAAATTCTACTAAAGATCATTCAGAAGCAACTGCAGCAGTATATAGGCAGGGAATTACTGGAAAATCAAGCGGGATTCAGAAGAGGGCAGGGAACCAGGGACATCATTGCTGATGTCAGGTGGATATTAGATGAAAGCAGAGATTATCAGAAAGATGGCTATCTATGTTCTATTGACTATGCAAAAGCATTTGATTATGTGGATCATAATAAATTATGGATAACACTTTGGAAAATGGGAATACCAGAACACCTAATTGTGCTCATGAGAAATCTGTACACGAACCAGGAGGCAGTTGTTTGAATAGAACAAGGAAAAACTGAGTGGTTTAAAGTTGAGAAAGGTGTGCACCAGGGCTGTATACTTTCACCCTATCTCTTCAATTTATACGCTGAGCAAATAATCCAAGAAGCTGGATTTTATGAGGAAGAACGCGGCATCAAGATTGGAGGAAGACTCATTAACAACCGGCGTTATGCAGATGACACAACCCTGCTTGCTGGAAGTGAAGAGGATTTAAAACATTTACTGATGAAGATCAAAGATCATAGCCTTCAATATGGGTTGTGTTGTTGTTGTTGTTGTTAGGTGTTGTCGAGTTGAGATTCGACTCACAGCGACCCTCATAGGGCTTTCAATAGCAGACTGTTTTGGGATTGCCTTGGAAGTGGATTGCCAGGTCTTTCTCCCATTTTTGTGGTGCTGGGAATCAAACTCAGGACCTCAGAGACTACAGCGCAGCACTCTACCAACTGAGCTAAATCCCACCCCATGGGTTGTGAGTAAACATCAACAAAACAAAAATCCTTACTACTGGGTCAGTACACAACTTCACAATAAATGGAGAAAAGATTGAGGTTGTCCAAGATTTTGCTTTGCTTGGCTCTGTAATCAACACCCGTGAAAGCAGCAGTCATGAAATCAAAAGACACATTGCTCTAGGAAAAGCTGTGGCAAAAGATCTCTTTAGAGTATTGAAAAGCAAAGATGTCACATAGAAGATGAAGGTGCGTCTGACTCATGCCATGGTATTTTCAGTGGCATCATATGGTTGTGAAAGCTGGACATTGAACAAGAGAGACAGAAAAAGAATTGATGCTTTTGAATTGTGGTGCTGGAGATGTCTATTGAATATACCATGGACTGCCAAAAGAACCAACAAATGTGTCCTAGAAGTGCAACCAGAGTGCTCCTTGGAAACAAGAATAGCCAAACTGCATCTTACCTATTTTGGACATGTAGTCAGGAGAGATCAATCCCTGGAGAAAGATATCATGTTTGGGAGAGTGACAGGTCAACGCAAAAGAGGAAAACCCTCCACCAGATGGATTGACACAGTTTCTGCAACAATGGGCTTAAACATAAATAAGATCATTTGCCTGGCACAGAATTGACAAGTGTTTCAATTTGCTGTACATAGGGTTGCTATGAGTTGGACTGGACTCAACAGCACCTAACAACAAGAACATTAAATCACTCTGTGCCTCAAGTTTTTCATCATTAAAATGGGAATAATGAAAGAAATATTTTGATAAACTTGTAGTGAGAATTAAATGAGTTAAATACTTCATTTGTATAGAACACAATATGTGCTAAATAAATGGTTGTGATCGAAAGGTATCCTGAAAATAGGGGTGTACAAAATTAAAAATAATTTTAAAAAGAGTTAAATGTGAATAAAAGTTTAAGCTATTATATAAAAATGAAGACATTAATTAATGCTGAGCATAAAATTAATGCCAATTGCTGAATACAAATTATTCAATTCAATTTTCAAAAACATCTGAAAATTTATACAAATCAATTTAGAAAGCCAAAGTACACTGATATTTATAACATAACTATACATGTATATTTTAAGAACACCATAAAAAAGCATCAGGTCCGAACATCACAAATAATACTTCCCAAGGAAGTGAGCTTACACTGCTGTGTAAATATTTGCAGTCTTGGTGATTTCTTTGTTTGCTTGTTTGTTTTGTTTTATTTTGTTTTTTGGTACTTTGGTGTTGAACCCAGATCAGGGTTTCACTAAGCTACTCAGGTTGCCTTTGTCCTCAAACTCACGATCCTCCTGCCTCACCCTCCCAAGTCATTGTGATTACAAGTGTAATCCACCATGCCTGGCTAGTGTGTTTGTATATTGATGTTTACCAGTATCACATAAATTTTGATGTAAAAATTCTTAAAATGAATTAACTTACTGAATAAAGCATCATATTAAAATGGTATCATGATTTATTTGAGATATTCTTGTTATTGCTCTGTGCCATCATCAAGTCCAACTCCTACCAACCCTACACATGATATTTTTTATGCTTAAGCTCATTGTTGCAACCACTGTGTTGATCTATCTAGCAGAGAGTCTCCATTTTTCCACTGACTCACCAATCCTTCTCCAGGATTTGGTCCATCCTGACCATGTATCCAAAATATATAAAACACAATCTAGCTATCCTTGCTTCCAAGAAACACTCATTTCTTTTAAGACAGATCTGTTGGTTCTTTTGGCAGTCCATGGTATATTCAATATTAGTCTTCAACACCATAATTCAAAAGTCACAATTCTTCTGTCTCTCTTGTTCACTGTCTGGCATTCACAAGCATATGATGTGACTGAAAATGCCATGATAGGAATTAGGCACACCTTTGTCTTCAATGCGACATCTTTACTTTTCAAGACCTTAAGTGCTTTTTAGCAACAGCTTTGCCCAATGCAATCCATCTTTTGATTTCCTGACTGCTGGTTCCATAGGTGTTAATTGTAGAAACAAGTATAACAAAATCTTGGACAACCTCAATCTTTTCTCCATTTATCATAATATTGCTTAATGATTCACTTGCAAGTACTTTTGTTTTCTAGATGTTGAAGCACAATCTATATTGAAAGCTGTTTTCTTTGATCTTCATCAGCAAGTGTTTCAAATCTTCTTCACTTTCAGCAACTAAAGCTGTATCATCTATATCGTGAGTTGTTAATGAGTCTTCCTCCTAACCTTATGCCACATTTTTCTTCATAAAGTCCAGCTTCACACATTATTTACCCAGCATAGAGATTGAAGAGGTACAGTGAAAGGATACAGCACTGACACATACTTTTCCTGATTTTAAGCAATGCAGTGTTTCCTTATTCTGTTCAAATGACTGCCTCCTGGTCCATGTACAGATTCTTCATGCATACAAGTTAGTGTTCTGATATTACCATTCTTTGCAATGTTATCAATAATTTATTGTGATCCATACAATCAAATGTATTTGCATAGTCAATAAACCAGAAATATTTCTGGTATTTTCTGCTGTCATCCAATATACATCTGATGTCTGCAATAATGTACCTGGTTCCACACCCTCTTCTGAATCCAGCTTGATTTTCCAGCAATTCTCTGTGACTACACTGCTGCAATTGCTTGTGAATGATCTTTAGAAAAACTTTGTGTGAGATGTTAATGACATTGTTCAATAGTTTCTGCATTCAATTGGATCTTCTTTCTTGGGAATAGGCACAAATATGAGTGTCTTCCAGTCAGTTGGCCAGGTAACTGTTTTCCAAATCTCATGGCATAAACAAAATAGTACCTCCAGTGCTACAGCTGTTATTATTTTTTTTGAAACATCTCAATTGGTATTCCATTAATTCTTAGAGCCTTGTTTTGCCAGTGCCTTCAGGGTTGTTTCTACTTCTCCCTTCAGTACCATTGGTTCCTGATCATATGCTACCTCTTGAAATGGTTGATCAATTCTTTTTGATATAATGGCCCCATATATTCCTTCCATCTTCTTTTGATGTTTCTTGCATCATTTAATATTTTCCCTGTAGAATCTTTCACTATCACCACTTGAAGCTTGAATTATTCTTCAAGTGTTTAAGTTTCATAAAAACATAGCATGTTCTTCTCTTTTGGTTTTCTATATCCAGCTCTTTGTACATGTTATTGTAATATTTGAATTTGTCTTCCCAAGCTGCCCTTTGTAATTTTCTGTTTAGTTCTTTTAGCTACTTTCCATTCAAGGGTAAGTTTCAGAATTTCTTTTCACATGTAACTTGGTATTTTCTCTTTTTTTTCCCTATCTTTCTAATAACCTTTTGCTTTCCTCATGAATGATATTAGGAATGCAATAATATCTTGATAATGACAAATTATTCATTACTGAGCTCATGATCAACAATACTCTAACTCCTGCCCAAAGAAACTTATCTAATACATTTATTTTCTCTGTATAGGACCATCAAAAATTTTTGTTTAGGAATACTAGACAGTACTTCAGCACTACATTCAGGGGGTATTTTAAATAATAAAATACCCAACAAAAAGCACAAAAAAATTGAAAATTTGCCACTAAATAATTCTTGAAAAGGAGACTTATTTATAGTTGGAGAACTGAATGAAGGCAGGGGATAGCCTTGTTTATCCTCAGATGGGAATATATACATAAGAAAATTAACTTTCTGATACTCTGTAGGAGTTTGGGAATGATCATTAAAAGCACCATGACAGATTTATTTCAGGGTTAGAAATAAATTTTAGCTAGTAGACAAATTTTCAAATATGGAATCTGTGAATATTGAAGACAAATATGGAAGGAAAACTACATGTCAATTTAAATTAAATGAGGTTAAAAGGAATTATTTTTGCTCACAACTTACAAAAATGCATGGTGTACAATTTGTTTTAATTACAGAAGATTTAAGGTTTAAGAAGAGCCAACTCTTCACACACAAAAAAATGGTTTTATTTTTAGAAAATTACATTTTGGATAAAATATACTTAGGACTTCTGTATTCAAGCAAAATAATAGTGTAAACCAATGTGATTTGCTTCTAAACACAAGAGTAAAACAAATATAAGAACAGCAGGAGATTGAGCTAAAGGTAGAAATAAAAGAAAATGGACCCTGGCATTAATTCCCAGTAAACAAATGAATCCAACGTTACTGAATTGAAAACTACCTTTTATGACAATACTTTTTGACTTTAATATGTATACCAAGTTTGTGTCTTGCAAGAATCAATTTTCTGAATCATTTTTATATTGTTCCACAAAGCTGGGTGGTGTTTTGAAGGTGATGCATAGGACTGGTAATACAAAAGTGTTGTACAAATCTATTCACTGAGAAAATATACAGAAAAAATTTTTTAGACCAGTATTTTTTAAAATATCACATAATATCATTGGTTATTACATTTGCTTAACAGTATCAAGGCAGACCTCCATCTATTGTAATATCACTCTACTTTTCAACATACTGAAACTAAACACTTGTACATGAAATACCATTTAAGTTTATTATATGAAAGACTTAAGAGCAGAGAGATAGCATTTATTCATTTAGCATGTATTTGTATATATATATATGTATATGTATATATATGTATATGTGTATATATATATGCATGTTGTACAAATTAAAGTGTAAGAACCTTAACTAAAAAGAAAAATTGTGTAAAAATAGAAGATTAATATAAAATATCTGGCATTTAAATGATGTAGCAATTGGTGACATGAAGGATATAAACAGATGTGAAGCATGTAGGTTAAGGTTGCATTGGGCCACTGGGAAGATGATGTTAGCATTTCCACAGATAACACACACAAGAGCTGGAGCAGGTTTCGTGCTGAGTGTCTGAGGAGTGATTCTTATTGCAGAGAAGATAAAATGTCAAAGTCATGCTATCCACAGGAAGAGTGTTAATGTCTGTTGTCAGAAACTAAGGACAGAGATCTGGGGAACAGAACTTAGATATTCTCTCTCTGAAATTCTCATACTAATAGAAACCTTGAGATCAAGAAATAATTCTGTGTAATTGTGAAAAAAAAATCCAACACCTTCAAGAGTGATGACTATATTGTGTGGCATGCCAATGATCTGGGGGTGGTAGAGGCACCCTCCACTGAGAAAATAATTGGAATGTTGAATGGCACAAAGTAAAAACTCCTGCATTGTTATAAAATGGAATATTTGAGGACATTTTTTTCCTCTCTAAACTTTACAATGCTAAGATGATCTTGTAACTATTATAAGCCTCACATAATAAATTGGTAATCTTAAAAGGTAATTATTTCCCATGGATTCAATCTTAAAATGTCACCCTGATGGTTCTGCACTTAATAAAAGCAGCCCAGCTATTTCAATGACAGTAGGGTTAGACTTTAAGGTAAAGGTTCCTAAGACATAGATGAGAAGAAAAGTGGTATTCTCATTGTCTATTAAATTTATATCTGTTGGGCATTAACAGATGATCTCAATATTGATTATTTCATTGTATACTTTTACTTTTTTTAATTTAATGACAAGACTATAATTTTCCTGGATAATTTTTCCATAAGTTGGAATTTTATGATAATGCATTGTGTCATTGCAGGGATTTGGGATTCATCAGAACTCAAATAAAAGTTCATTAAAACACAACCACATTTAGCCAATACCAAAAATACACATATTCAGATTATTCCTATATAAGAATGCAAGTAAAAATATTTCACCATGAAAATTTAGATTTTACTTAAGATAGAGGTGATAATAGCAATCCTCAGGATAATTTCCCAGCTTCATGCTGCTTACATTGCAATGGTATTTATTACCTTTCTGTTAAAAGTGTCAATGTCAGGATGATAAACCATTATTCTGGGTGTTGTCATTCTGTATGATGCTTGTTGTTGTTGTTGATAGGTGTCGTCAAGTCAGTATCTGACTCATAGCGACCCTCATAGGGATTCAATGGCTGACTATTTCGGGATTGCCTTGGGAGTGGATTGCCAGGTACTTCTCCCATTTTTGCAGTACTGGGAATTGAACTCAGGACCTCAGAGACTGCAGTGCAGCACTCTACCAACTGAGCTAAATCCCAGCCCGTATGATGCTTAAGACAAACATATTCATAACCTAGGGTAAATATTTTATCATTCACTTAGAAAATATTCCATCCTCTTAAATTAAGTATATATAAATATCTTAGGGCTTATAGCCATACCACTGTGGTGTCTGATCTCATCAGTTCTCAGAATCTAAGCAGGGTCGGGCCTGGTTAGTATTTGGATGGAAGACCACCTGAGAACACCAGGTTTTGTATGCTTGGGAGAAAGAACAGGCAACCTGCTCCCCCTAAAATAATCAGCCATTGAAAACCCTATGAATATCAGAGAAGCATGACAATAGTGTTTCACCTGTTGTATGTAGGGTCACTCTGAGTTGGATACCTACTCAAAGGCACCTAACAATAACAACAACAACAACAACAATAACAAACAGGCTAAAACATGTGAAAGATGAAGTGAATTGTTTTTGAGTACATTAGATTACACAAAAATACATTATATTTACCCACTGCAGTCATTGTTTTCATTCTCATGCATTTTGAACAGAAAAGGTGGCATTTGTTCTTTCACTGCACAGGTGACAGTCAATTGGCTACTATCCTGTGGAAAATGGAAAGTTTTATCTCGTGACTTGAAATTAAATTGTATACATGCGTAGAAGCAAGAAATCTTATTGCCAAGTACACTGTTATTTTATTCTGAATATTAACAAAAATAAGTGAACAATGATATTGGTGTCTTTAACCATGGACCTGATCCGATGCTTATTCAGTGGAAATGGATTCACTGCATTGAATTTTATACATGTACAGTAAAGGCTTGTGCAATCAACTAAGATATTCCAAATGGAAGATTAGCATGTCTTGGTGAACATTTTATGACACCATTAAGTGGAAAGTCAATGAACAGAATCAGAAGGGAGAGCTTATCTATAAATCAATGACAACATTTGCAATGAACCATAAGAAAATTTTACATGATAAATGCAGTTAAAATGTGTCATCAGTGATTTAATTACAAATGAGGTTCATGACTTTTGTTTGTCTCCCCAGACATGATTTTCTGTGACCAGTGTGACTTCATTATTGTGGAATTTATCTTTCACTATATGCCATACTTCATTAATGGGTTTTTCCTGAAAACTGAAGCTTGGATGGATGCATCTTCAAGAAATATTTGAGGGTTACAAGTCATAAAATGGTCTCTCTCATAAAAATATCAAAGTTTTTTCAACATTGTCCTATTATATTTTTACATATTTAACCTTTTTCTAGGCCATCCTGAGGAAATATTACCTAGCTAAGCAGTGATAGTAATTTATTTTTCCCCTTTACTAGTAAGCGATGATGGGATATAGAGTAATACAGCATTGGCTTTTTCTATTATCCATCCTTTACATCACTTTCATCAACCCACAGAATTTATGGAACCTTATGGCTGGTGTGTAGTAAAACTCTGATGCTCATTTGGATTATATTCCCCTATTTTTCCAAAATACTCATGAAGTTGTGCTGTTTAGATAGAGACTGACCCCTCCCCCTTCGTCCCCCGACATTGATTCTCCTCCCCATCCCATTTTCTCCCATCCTCACTTCTCTCTGCTAGTTCCCTCCCTCCTTCTTTCTACTCCTTATATTGTCCCTTCTACACTAGATTTAATTGTGTGTTTTTATATATAAACTTATGTGCAAGATTTTATTTCAAAATAGACACTATAGATTCCTACAGTCAAGTATTCAGGGAAAAGAACCTGACATCTATTTTGTAGGATGGGTTGCTGATCATTTTTACTTTGTTGCAGATAAGCAGACTCAAATTGGAAAACCCGATGTGCTTATGATATGGACTCTTAAGAATTTTATGCAAATGATTTTTCTCGTTTGGTCTGCTTCAAATTATCTTCCTCTAATTGTTTCCATACTTAAATTTGATCACATTCTCTGCTTAGTAAAATATTTCTAAGAGCATTGAATATGAGCTCAGAATGGGAAACACAAATTGAGAAGCTGAAATATGTCTTTCTATGTCATTAGCTGTCTTAACCAATATGAAATAGATCAATGTTGCTGCCAAATATTAACTGTTGCCTATAATTCTTTTTGTCGCTTAAATATAATTCATCTGGCTATTATTTACAAAAGCACAATTTGAAATAGCCATAGAAACTACAGTCTTTAAATTTTTCTGTATCTACTACATACTATCCGACCTAATTCAATTTTATTATTTTACTAAAATTGGATTTGATTATATATCAGTGTTTAGATGTATTCCAACTTGGAAAATCAATAGGAAACTTGTAAATACTAGTTCTCATATCTGAAGTTGGAGATAATTTCAGAATCCACAATGCATCTTGTTGTTGTTGTTGTTGTTAGGTGCCATTGAGTCGGTATGACTCATAGTGACCCTCATAGGGTTTTCAATGGCAGACTGTTTCGGGATTTCCTTGGGAGTGGATTGCCAGGCCCTTCTCCCATTTTTGCGGTGCTGAGAATTGAACTCGGGACCTCAGAGACTGCAGCGCAGGGCTGTACCAACTGAGCTAAATCCCAGCCCACAATGCATCTAGAGATTGTTTAATATCACTCAAATACTCTAAAGAGCAGTTCAATTTCATCTGGATTAAAGTCAAAGTATATATGAAGGAAATCAGGTTAATCCATGCTCTTCAGAAGAGCAATATGTGACCAAGGAATCTGAGATACAAGAGAAAAGAAGGCAGATGTTTTTAAAAAGATACAAACAGACACTAGATTTGTTTAGTGATATTATCACTTAATCCTTCATCTGGGCAAGTTTATGTTAAAAATCCTTTCTGATATTTTCCCAACCCTTGGGGTATTTGTTAAGGAAACCTAGATTATTTACCCAAATTATGAAAACTACCATATAACATGTGAACATTCTATGTAGATATCATTAGGGGACATTTTTTTGAAATGTAATTCCAAAAGTAGACAGAAGTACAAGTGGAGTGTAATAAAGATTTTACATATACATAAATAAGGATTTTAAAAAGTATTTATAATGTATAGACATATACATGTATATGGGAGAGATAGAGTTATTTGTCTCAAGACCTTAAAACTGTTCAATGGTACCTCAGCACTGGACTACAATCCATTCTGAAAGACTTTTCAAATATAAGACATAATATAAATGTATTTATTGTCCAGGACGATAGTGAATGGCTAATTCAGACAAATATATGCCACTCATATAATTAGTTGTTCTTATTGTTAGGTGTCCTTGAGTCATGTCCTACTCACAGCGACTCTCACAGGGTTTTCCATGGCAGATTGTTTCAGGGTGGCCTTGGGAGTGGATTGCCATGTCCTTCTCCCATTTTTTGTAGAGCTGGAATTGAACCCAGGACCTCAGAGACTGAAGAGCAGAGCTCTACCAACTGAGCTAAATCCCAGCACCACATACTTAGTAATAAGTCCTTTTTAAAATTCAATTGTTTTTATGGTTTTCTTCTTTACTTTTAGCATTAGAAAATTTCCTCGATACCATGATGACCATATAGTATACCTAACTGTGTCATGTGTGTGGTGTGTGTGTGGTGTGTGTGTGTGTGTCTGTGTGTTTAAATAAATGAGTTCTTAAACACTGCACACACAGGTTCTTACTGCTTGAAACCAATACCCAAAGTGACACTTTCAGCTTTATTTCACCTGGAAGTGTCACAGGGAAGTGGTATCTCATATAGGTTTTAGCATGGTGGTCCAGTGCTAAGCAAATGGTGGAGCACCAAGCCAGATTCTCTTGAAAATGGATGACGCAATGCTAGAGTCTGGCTCAGTTTAAGAGTCTAGGGAACACTGTATGCTTGCTTCCATCTCATACTTCCTGGTGTTTTCAGAATAAGTCATTCTAATTGGAGCATGAATTAGACCAATTCTTTCTTTTTTCTTTTTCCATTTTCTTTTCTTTTTTTTTTTTGGCAGTATTGAAGGGCTGAACACAGAGCCTTATTCATGCTAAGTGAGTGCTCTAACACTACGCTGAACCCCCCAGTGCCTTTTTGTTTTTATTTTTCAAGTTGAGAAGGTCTTGTTAAATAGAGCACACTGCCTCTGACTTCAAACAATACTCCTGCCTTAGCCTCCCAAGTCACTGGGATTACAAGTATGTGCCATGGCACCCAGAGAATTTGACCATTTCTACACAAAACCCTACAATGATTATAGCATTTAAACTTATATTTATTCTTCAAAAGCATGAATAGGTGAAAATAAAAATATTTTGAAGTGAGATTTAAACTTAAATAATAAAATGAAGTAGATTAAGAGAGCCTTTATTTTTTATTATTTTTATCATTTATTTATTCTGAATTTTGGGAAGTTGAACCCATGGCCTCACACACACTTTGCAAGTGCTCTACCATGGGCCACACCTCCATCCCATTTTTATTTTCTTATTTTGAGATATGGTCTCGCTAAATTATGAAAGCTAGCTTTGGATTGGAACTCACAATCTTCCTGTCTCAGCCTTCCTAGTAGCTGAGAATACCAATATACTCCAATATATCCACTTAAACTTTAAGAATTTTTCAGTTGTAATAGTGTTCGTCTTAAAGGCTGGAAATGCAGTTAAGTTGTTCAGCATTTGCCTAGTGTGCATAATGCTTTGAGTTTGCTCCTAAGCACTTCAAGAAACAAAAAATGTTTCTGGGTTCTCTGGTGCATTCTTGTAATCCCAGCAACTGGAGAATCTGAGACATGGTGATTAGTTAAGTAGTTCAAGGCCAGGTAAATCCTGCACAATTTACAGAGATTCTGTCTCAAAAAATAAAAAAGGGCTGAGGGTACAGCTTAGTGGTAGAGCACTTGCCTAGCATGTAAAAGGCCCTGAGGTCAACCTCCCAGAACTGCAAAATAAATAAATACAAAAGTAAACGCACAAACACATACATATGTGTGTATGTGTGTATATATATGTGTGTATATAAGTGTGTGTGTCTGTGTGTATGTGTGTGTATATATATGTATATACATATATACCACATACACACACACATATATAATTTGTTTTTCAGTAATAAAGGCTTTATAATATGCAGTGTGATTTAATAATGCACTATTACATATTGCATATTACAAGTTATTATTATCTTTTAAATTATTAATAATTGGGCTGATTTTGTCAATTCTAATTTGTTTTTATATTTGTACAATAATTATCATTGAAAGATGGCTTATTTTAGCAATCAATGGTACCAATATTGCATAGATATTTTTTAATTTTTAAAAAATTTAGTCCGTAAGTATTTTAATATTGTTTTCATGATAATTCTGTATTTAATTTGATTTTATTGACATTGGTTTTCACCAAACATATATTACAATTTCTTAAATGACTTAAATCTACAACACATAGTATTAGTGCTCATACCAAACCTGGTCCTAGCCAATGTCTGTAGCAACTTCAAATGTGACCTCGATCTTTCACGCAGTTCCTGAGAATTAATGGCAGAATATCATGAGATTTTAATTTGTTAAACTATAATATTAAGTAAAAAACTCAATTGCTTTATATGTAAGTACTGAAGGCCCTGATGTTCAAACTTCATTCACTTATTTTCTACCTCTATCCATTAGAATCTCATGTCTTTTCTACCTAAAACTGTCCTCTCTGCCCCATCCTATTAGTTTAGGATTTCAGAGACTTCTATGAAACACTTTATTTCCTCTAGCCAGTTGGAGGTTCTACATCCTTGCCTTTTTCCTGCAAACACTAGTTTTAGTAGCTGAGCCCACATCCTCAATATTTCCTTTAATATATTTTTCTTCCCTTGGATACATTTCCCATAAAGTCTCTACTCTAAATTTGATACCATCATCTCTGTCCTGAAACTGTAGTATCCAACCTCATGTTACCCCATAGAGTGAATCCCTCCCAAGGAATTAGAACTAGGATGCTTTAACTGCTCTTTCCATGTGAACTTGCTCTATGACTTTCCCACCATTACCACCATGAGTTTGTCTGCTGTAGCTCAATGCCCTCTACCTTGTCCCTTATCCCCTACCTTATGGTTATGAGCACAGGGGTATTCCACTCAATTTCTATCTACATGTCAATGATAGGATAATTCCTTTAAAAACCTGTATTACTTAGGTTCTAAGACAGTAGGTGAATCCCTACACATCCAAGAAGAAATGATGGCCGATTAAAGAGAAGAGAATGCTAGCTGCATATAATTCCACATTAATGTCTCTATGATACTCTATGGACAAGTCACTCCATCAAAGCATGATGTATTCATTTATTTTGTTGGTTGACCATAACACTTTAACTTTGTTGACAGTTTTCTAGCTGCTTAGAATCCTAATTTTAACATGATAATGTCTTCCTTGCCTTTATCCATCTATCTTCCTCAAGTGTAGGCAGACATATCAAACCAAGCCTAACAGCATGCAACCCCCCACAACAAAAAGAAAAGAAAAACAAACAAAAAATAGCAAAAGAACAAATAAATTAATTATGAATGGTGAATGTATTATGGATGAAATCAACTTCTGCTGAGGTGTATAATACTAGAAGAGAGCAACTAGTTGCTGGGCTAAATAGATAAGGAGACCTCTCTGAAGACTGACTTTAAGTTGAGACCTACAGGATGGAGAGGTCATAAGAAGAATTGGAGCAAACATGTCTCAGAAAGGGGCACAACATGTGCAAAACTCAGGACATAGGAAACAGCTAAGTGTGTTCTAGAAGTTATGGAGCATGTGAATAGAAGCTAGTGAGGAAGGTGGAGGGGAGGGCTGATGATCTTCCAGGAAGGAACAATTTAGTGCTGGAGATGCCTGCAGCCATACCACTGTGGCATCGGATCCCATCAGATCTCTGAAACTAAGCAGGATTGGGCAGCCTGGTTAGTACTTACATAGGAGACCACCTGGGAATACCAGGTGCTGTAGTCTTGGGAGAAGGACCAGGCAACCCACACCCCAAAACAATCAGCCACTGAAAACCCTATGAATAGTAGAGAATAACTAACAATACTGTTTCACTTGTTGTGCATAGGGTCACTATGAGTGGGGTACTGACTCAACAGCACCCAACAACAACAACAACAACAGTGCTGGAGAAGGAGGCATTTAAATGTCGTGGTGGAGTCTAAATTTTCTTCTAAATTCAAACCAAAGCTAGCATGTACCTTTTTAAGACCATACTTTCCCTGTGAAGAAAAGTTCTGGGTGTGGCCAAGAGAAGAGGCAGGGGGATTAGTCAAGTACCTCAAGACAAAGGGAGATGGAAGCTGAGACAAAGGTTAAAGGAGGGATATGATCTGGTCACAACTGAGAGCCCCTTTTGGAAAGCAGAAAAGGAAGGAGGCAAGGATGGTGCCTCTGTTTCTGGTTGTCTCTGTGTTTGACATATTCCATTTTATCTGCTCACCGTCTTTTCTTTGTAACAGATGTAACTTCTGTATCAGCTTAATGGCTTGTCTGTGCCTTCAATTCTAAAATCTATTGGACCTCCCAATTTCCATAGCCTAGACATCTACAGGGGCTGGGATTTAGCTCAGTGGGTAGAGCACTGCACTGCAGTCTCTGAGGCCCGGAGTTCAATTCCCAGCACCACAAAAATGGGAGAAGGGCCTGGCAATCCACTCCCAAGGCAATCTCGAAGCACTCAGCCATTGAAAACCCTATGAGGGTCACTATGTGTCAGATACCAACTCGATGGCACCTAACAACAACAACAAGACATCTACAGATCTTTTCTAATTTCTTTTTATTCCAGTGGGGCTAGGGACTAACTCATTTGGTACAGAGCCACTCTGCAGTCTCTGAGGTCCCAGGTTTGATCACTAGCACTGCAAAAACTGGAGAAGGACATGGCAATCCACACCCTAAGCAATCTCAAAACAATCAGCCATGGAAAACCCTGTGAAGGTCGCTAAAAATTGGACCCGATTTGACAGCACCTAACAACATTATTCCAGTAAGTCCACAGCAATAGGGATCTGCTTTGCTTCCACCTTGGATCTATGTGTGTGTTTTCCTTTCTCCTGGATTGCCTACATTTGATGACTCAGCCCACTCACCAGGTAGTGTGGGACATGAGCCAAGATCCCCATTTCACTTTTCTTTTAATTTTTAAAATTTTGCTGAAAATTTTGAGTGGTGATGAGCAAAATCCAATTTTCATGAAACATAAATCATGGCTTCAACTCCATCACCTGTTTCTCCTCTTTTATTTTTTTCTAATCTCATCATTTTCTTGTTTTTTCCTTTTTACACAGCCAAAAGTTTCCTCTGGACTTCATATTATATGGCTATACCCTTCTTCTCTCATGCTGTAACCCTTTGAACAACTTTCAAAACTGACTCATAGGTTTGACATACCCCATACACATTTCAAAGATGAGATAATCAGGGCAATGAAGACATTGACTGGTCCCAGATCATCCAACTGTGCCCCATAGGTCAAAATCCAACCTAGTTCTGTCGGATCCCTGTCCTCACATGTCTAGCTGAGAACCTAGTCCAGAGCATGTGGCCTGTGCCCAACAGATGCTAGTTTCCTTTCCATTTCAGCTCCTTCTATAGCCATTCAAAGAAGAACTAATGGTTAGTGGCTGTTAATTGCTGCCATCAGTAAAACATAAGTACAACTATTTGTACTATCTTCAGAGGAACAACTTTTGGGGGTCATTCGTGTCTATGCTTTAGTAGCTGTCTTCCTGATACGCTCACCTGATTTTAAGGCTGCTTTCTTTCAAACAGTCTGACTTTCTAATTCTAGTTCATCTTCAGAGTTCAGCTGTCATGAACAGCCTTACTGGTGATTGAGATTAATCCCTGAGTTGGCAAAGTGTCACTGAGTGACGTGTTTCTTCTTATGTCTTGCACTCTCTGCTTGCAAAGATGTTAGCAATGTCACTTCTAGGTCATGCCCATGCTCACTGATTTGTCAACTTCTTGACTGATGTATTTGCAAATCCTTCATCATGTACTTCTTATCCCTAGACTTATAGACCTTAGGTGGTGATGTATCTAGTGAACACCATTGTAAGGTGCCACAGCAATGATGTGAATTTGATTTCCTTCTTAATTTTAGCCTGGATGTATCTCAATAAAATCAATCAAGGAAATACCTTTTGATTTCATCAGGAATCACATCAAATTTTAAAATCATTTACATTTCTTCAACTTTTATGGTTGAGTGTTTAGTTGCTTTACCGTTGCATTTCCTTTCTGTATCATAAATTTCTCATATTATTCTTAAATATTGTCTTCCATTTTTTTCCTGCATTCAAAACAAAAAACAGATGACTTTGCTCATTATGAATTGGGTTAAGTTTGGGATAACTTTTTTTTTCAGTACTAGGGGTTGAACCTAGGGCCTCATGCTTGTATGCTTTGCAAGTGCTATACCATTGAGCTGCACTCTCAGCCCATTTTTTTTTTTTTTACTTTTAGAGACAGGGTCTCACTAAATTATGCAGACTTCCTCTCATCTTGAACTTGCAATGCTCCTTCCTCCACCTCCCAAGTCACTCGGATTACAGGCTTGTACCACTGCACCTGGCTATAACTTTTAATGTTATCAATAATTTGATGAAATCTGATGAAGTATCTTTTTTATTGGAAATTTATAATGTACAACTTAATGTGATTCATTGTGACATGCATTTCGTTGTGACATTTCCATATATGCATTTTGTTGTACATTGCACAGATCTTCTTTTTTATACTCAAAGCCACCAACATTCTTATCTATATTTAGCAGCATAGAAGCAACTGACTGGTCTCCCTGTTTATTCACTGCTGCCCCATCACTAAGACAGTCTTGGAACACATCAGCCCCACCTCCCAAAAAAGACTCTGCCCACCAATTTCTCCTATTGGGTTTATCTGTCTCAAATATCTGCTCAATTTATGGCCCTGGCTACTATATAAAACCTTCATCATTCCCCATTTCCTATAGGACACAAATGACAATCCTTCACAATTTGCTTGCAAATGTTTTCCTCATCTATCCAATATAAATATGTCAGTCCTCAATTTATTTGAATTTCTTATCACCTAAAACACAGGTAACTATTTTCTTAAGTCTGTTTCTCTTCTACAGAGGGCAGGAACTATCTAACTGGTACATCTGCATTTGCCTAAAACATTTCTATGATCCCCATAAGCACACAGTAATTCCTTTAGGTTAATGATGGTGCAGAGAGGTCACCCCGTCTGGTATATTTATCATCTCTTCCCCACTGTCCCTCATTCTTTGACATTTAGCCAAACTCAACCACATGATGATCTTCATTTTCCTTCAGGTCTGGGTCCTTAACCTACTGCATCCACTCTCCTTTTCCTTTATACACACATATATGCCACATAACGTACACAACAAACACACAAACACCACATATCCACACTTACCACATACAGACTCCACATACACATTCACACAAAAAACATCCCATGCATACACACACATACACATTCATATCACATATAAGCATGCCCACCACACATATGGTACCCCACACAAACCACAAACACACATTCACGCATGCCACACATACTACCTTCACACACATCACACATTCCACAACCACACACACACCAGAGATAAGGATACACAGGCATCTGTAGCACTACATTGCACACAATACACATACCACACAAACCACATACACACACGTCATGTACACACACCCCACATACATACAACCACACACACAAACATCACATTATCCTCATCTGAAGGACTTCCATTGAACTCAAGCATAATGTCTTCTAATGAGTTTTGTTGTTACTGATGCTTCCAAAATGTCTGTGTGCTTTTCCATTCAGCAATCATCACCATGGTTTTTAATTATCTGTACTTGTTGTTTCTCCATCAGAACACACCCATGAGCCATGTCCTCTTGGGGTAGAGTTACACAATGCCTTTCACAGTGTTTCCTAGTACATGAGGTGATGCCTAGGAGGGTACCAGTTCATGGCATGGATTAGAGACTCAAGTACTCACAGGAAGGAATGTGTATGTGAAAGATGCAATAATCATCACCACTCTATTTTCACATCTGCAAAATCAGTCCTTTGTGTCACCCACTTAACATCTAAACTCAACAAAGAAATTGATCCATATTCCCAAAACAGATCTCACCCTGAAATACTCTCTGTTGATACACATGTAGTTTTATTTTCCTCTGCTGGGATGCCACTTGTCTCCATCTGGGGAACACCTACTCACTCTTCAACATTGGGCACAAATATCCTCTCCACCACAAAACCTCGCTGTCTACTCCAGAAGCACTGACACTTGTGTGCCATAATGTTTTGCATATGTTATAGCACAAACATCTTACTTAGTTATTCATGTGTCTTCTATATGATTATAATATATGCATGCATGTCTGCTATAGTATA
The DNA here is from genome assembly GCA_007922755.1 of Pedetes capensis. Classification (NCBI taxonomy): domain Eukaryota; kingdom Metazoa; phylum Chordata; class Mammalia; order Rodentia; family Pedetidae; genus Pedetes; species Pedetes capensis. The sequence goes on from VMDO01016596.1 coordinate 19,902, forward strand.
TCCAATTCCTAAAAGCTGTACTGGGTATACATTAGATGTTTAATAAGTAATGGATCGATAGATATGAACACATCTCAGCTGGTTCCTGGCTTGATGAAAAGATTCTAATTTTGTAGAATTTATCACTTATACATCAAATTCTACTCATATGATACAAGAATTACTGTTGCCAGGTATGGTGTCACTCATCTATAATCTCAGTGACTTAGGAAGCTGATACAGGAGGATCACAAGTTTGAGGCCACAGGCAGCCTGTATAATTTAGTGAGACCCTGTCTCAGAATAAAAAAAAAAGAGGCTGGGGGTTCATCTCATTAGTGGAGTCAACCACCTACGTGGATTCAACCACCTAGGACCCCCATCACAAATAAGAATTTCTGTTGATTCCCTAATTTTGAAAGTCCCAATTTAGAATTTAAAATTGTCTACATTCACCTATACAGATTACTTCAGTTCTAAAATGACTACTTCTTATCCTACAGGAATCATTAAATTTTTTTCTGCATCACTTTTATTGGAATAGTCTTTCTCCCATACTTTAGGAATACTTACTTTTAATTCTAGAATATTTTCTTGAGCTACTCAGACTCTCTTTCCTTTGATCCCCCTTTCTGACATGCTGGAACCCCAGCATGCTACTTTGTTCATTACTTGACTTAATAAGGATGTGCTGAAAGCCTACTATGTGCCAAGTAGATGCTGGAGATAAACTTGGCAAATGCAACAGACAAAAGCCCTTATTCTTATGCAATTAACAAAGAAATTAAATAAACAATTAAACAAAACAAATAGTAAATTGCATTACTAATGAGAAAGGGGCCTGCAGCAGTAGCCCTGTGGCATCCGATCCCATCAGATCTCGGAAGCTAAGCAGGGTCAGGCCTGGTTAGTACCTGGATGGGAGACCGCCTAGGAACACCAGAAGCTGTAGGCTCGGAAGAAGGACCTGGCAACCCCCTCCCCAAAAAATCAATCTGCCATTGAAAACCCTACGAACAGCAGAGAAGCACTGACAATAGTGTTTCCCCTGTTGTACAGAGGGTTGCTATGAGTCGGATACCGACTCCACAGCACCTAACAACAACAACAAATGAGAAAGTGATAAAAATTATAGCATAAATAAAATTGGACCAAGATCTGCAAATAAGAGGGATGTAAATGGACTGATTGGAGAGAGTCCCTCAGGAGATAACTTTGAACAATAACTTTGGAAGGATTGAGGTAGGAGACATTTATACCCTGTGGTTACAAATTAGAAAATAGTATGCTCAAAGACTCCAAACTAGTCACTTATCTGGGCTACTCTAGAAAAACAAGGAGACTACTAGGTCTAGAATAGAGAAACAGAGGGGAAGATTATTATAAATGGAAATGTAAAAGTAACAGAAGAAAATAGATGGCCACTGGTTTTGAACAGAAGAGTTATATTATTGGGTGTAATGAAATCATTGAGTCTATCATCTTGGTAATAGACTCTATGTTGGGAGTCAAGAGACCATTTATAGATGAAAGAGATAACCAAACCCAGAGATGGTACTTACTGGGACCATGATGCTTAATGGTGTAGGTAATGAAATGGACATGTTTTGAAAGTAGAGAACATTTTTAAAAAATTGTTATGAGTTGAATGAGAGGTGTCAGTGAAAGAATGGAGACTAGGATGACTACAAGTTAAGTTGTCCTGAACAATGGAGTTGCAATTGCTATTAAATGTAGGAAAAATTGTTACAGGATGATGGCAAAATCAGAAATTTAGTTCTAAACGTGGTGAGGTTGAGATGTTTATTATATGTTTATTAGACAACTAAGTACAGATGTCAAGTAGACGAGTTTATATATAAGCATGGAATTCAAAGAATAAATACAAAATAGAATAAATTTCATACACATAGGTGTTATGCAAAGCCATAACATTAAGCAAGAGGTTATCCAAGGATTAATCCTATCTTATTAGAAGGGGATAGGCAACAGAATAAGAACCAGCACAATAGGCTAGGAAAGAGCAACCAATGAAGAAAGAAAACCAGAAGTGTGTGGTGTAACAAAGAGAAGAGTATGAAAAGAGAAATGTGTACAAATGAGAACTCAGGGTGGTAAGGACTGGAAAGTGACCACCACACGTGGCAAGATGGAAATTAACAGTGATCTTGGAAGAGCTGGCTAATGAACCACTAAATGCATGGCCATATTTTAGGTTTCTATTGTCATTATTTCATTATTACTCTGGCAAATAGGGATAATATTGTCTGAGTTTTCTTGCTTCTTTGACACTACTCCTCAAAGTGAGCCTAAGTGTAGTAAAGTAATCCACTGTTCATAAGTAACCAGTTTCAGAAATACCATTGGCAATAAAATACAAACGCTGAGTGGCTGAGTGATTGTTTGGAGAGCAGAGCAAAGAAATAAATTCAAATATTTGAAGAATTTTTCCCATCTCATCTGATGAGAGTGGTCTAGGGAGCAGGAAGACAGTAGAGAGTTGTATAACTAATGCCCTGCAGAAATCCTGGAAATATCACTCACATCATAGTTTATGTGAATGGAATCATCCAGGGTTACACAGTGTACACATGGAATAATTGTACATGGTGCCTCCACTGAAGAGTAGAATGGGACGGGAGACATATATACATACATACATATACATACATACATACATACATACATACATACATACATACACATTTCTGTGCCTCTCATCTTTGAGCATTCCTTAGCACCAGAGAGGATTCACAAGTTTAAACAAATATATTTTTCATATAGAAAATAAATTTAGTCTACTTCTTTTGGAATACATAAAAGCAAATATTCTATTTTATTAAGATTATTTTAAGATTAGTTAATGGTGATGTTTGATAATATACCTTATGTGCTTTTCTTAGAACTTAACCTTCACACAGGGCAAATAATATTTCTTGATCTCAAACCTCCTTTTTACCCAACTCTGGAAATAGAAAGGTTAAATCATATACTTTTATCTAGTGATGCAACATGAGTCAAACTCTCATACTTTTATTTATCTTTTCATCATTCAAGAATCTCTTTCTTTATTTCTATTTACATATCCACTCAATAAATTCTCTGAAATCCTCAAGATGTGCTGGAATCTGAACACTAAAAATTCCAAAAATATAAAGGAGTGATCCTCACCATTCTCTCCAAACTTAATGATTTTTAACGAACAATCTCTGTATTAAATCTTACGATTTTGTGTATCTGGAATATGTGCAAGATTCAGCTGGGCAATTCTTGTTTGTGTAATCAACTGGGTATTAAACTGGAGTCATTGCTGGTCTGAAAGGTCCAAGACAGCTTTCATGAAATTCCCAATGCCTCAGGTTACAGGGATGTCTGGAAGGTTAAACTTGACTGAGTCCTTTTCCCTCCACACGCATCTTGAACCCTGTCCACATAGTCTCTTCAGCAGGGTAGAATGATGTTTATTTTTTAATGTCATGATGCAGGAGTCCAAGAGAGTGGCTCAAGAGAAAGGAAAAGGAAGCAGCCAGTCTCGTAAACTTTGGCCAGAAAATTAGCTGTTATGATTTGAATATGAAAAATCCCCCAAAGCTTATATTTGAGCCCTGGGTCTCTAGGTGTTGACTATGGAATTTTGGAAAGTAGGTCCTAGCTGTCAGAAGTAGGTCACTGGGGGTGGGCTTTTGGAGGTTTTATCTGGGTCCCTGGTTCAGGAAAGCTCTCTCTGTCTACTATCATGTGAAGGTTCTCTGCCAGCCATCCCTAGCAGTATGGGCTGAGGTCTTCTAAGCCATGAGCCAAAATAAATCTGATCTCCTATGGGCTGTCCTACTGAGCATCTGGTAACAGTAATACAAGAGTTGGCTGACACACTAGCTCATCATCACTTCCATTGTGTTCTTTTGGTGAACTTGGCCCTGGACCCTTTCTAGATGGAAGCCAATAGTGCCTAGACCACAACTCTTCATGGGTTATGTAGCAAAAATGTTGTGGCCATATTTAATCTGCCATATCCATTAATCTTTCCATGGATTGAGCAGAATTATTAAGAGTGCATTTGCATGACTGAGAAAAGAATTACTAATGTTCAGGAGAGTTGTTGATGATTTTCTTCTGCCAAACATATCTGGAAAGCCTATGTTAGAATTTAGATGCTAAAATACTCCCTTTGCCAAGCCAAATAGGGATAAAGATGAAATCTGAGCCTTAAATTCTTTCTACTTAATGCTTTGCTCATTAAAGACAGTAGGTTTGTTTGTTTGTGTTTTCATTTTTTTACTATTTTTTTCCACCCCATGGTACAGGGAGCGGGAATGCTGAATGCTGAATTTAGGGCCTCATGGATACTTTGCAATTGCTCTACACTCAACTGTTCCCCCAACTCATTTAAATTTTTTTTTTTTTTTTTTTTTTTTTTTTTTTTTTTTTTTTTTTTTTTTTTTTTTTTTTTTTTTTTTTTTTTTTTTTTTTTTTTTTTTTTTTTTTTTTTTACTTTCAGAAGCTCTTGCAAAGTTACACAGGCTGCCACTGGCCTAGAACATAGGATCTTCCTCCTTATACTTCCCAAGTTGCTGGGATTACAGAGGTGCATCACCATACCTAGCTGTAGGGCACTGCCTAGAGAGGCAGTTCACCCCGGGGCCTATCTGGGCCCCTTGGAGGACTGAGGCTTGTTCCCTAGGCAGTCACTTTTGCCCTACATCTGGGAACTCAGGGTCGTCGAGCTCCCCAAGATGGCCCTGGCATCTAATCCCTTGCCTCAGACCCCTCGACACCAATTGGCTGTTTCCAAACCCCTGAATGGTTCCTGACTGGACCGTTCTGGAACCACCCCTGATTGGCTACTTTTACAAAACCAAATTTTAATATCCCCACTGATTGGCCAAAACCCAATCACACTGCCTTTGATTGGTCCCCGGCTAGCCCCAGAAGAGTATATAAGGGCAGTACACGGAGCAGTCTGAGTCCATTCCATCGGCCGGGACAGACAAGGAAGAAATAATGAGCAGTTGGAGAAGAGCACTTGGAGTCAGTGTCTTCATTGGGAAGAAAAGCAAGGAGCCGCCGTGGGCAGAAGTCTCTGAGCCTGTCTTTCTCAAGGCTTCTCAGAGCAGCCATGGGCATAAACCTCCTTTCCTGGCAGCGCGGCTCCTGGGTGCCTGGCTCCCCCTCACCAGAAGATGGGTCTTTGGTGGCTGGTTCCCGCTCAAGGCCGGAGTGAGTCCAGCAGCAGGGCAATGCCCCACACCAAGCAAAATGTTTTTGAGAAGGCAAAGACCACTATCATGATCCATACAAATGTGACATTTCATTTTCAAGATTTCCAGCTTCAAGGAACTTTTTTTCCCCTTTCTCCTCATATTCTATTAAAACTTCATCTGTATAACAATGGAATAGCAAGGTGACCACGTGGAGACTTCAAGCAAGAAAAACGTGCTGTATAAGATGACTTCATAGAGAAATTAGAATTGGACAGGAAAAGCAAATCTATTTTCCCCTTTCCTCCTATGGAGAAGAGGAGTCACATAGTGGCTATTGAAAATAAGATAATTGCACTATTATCTTAGGCCTTTATTATACTGCTCAATGATTCAAAGTCATATTGTGGAAGAAAGATGTCTTGAAAATAATTGTCAAATGTTAGTAAAGATCCATACAAATTATCCATGATTCCATTGAAGGTCTTTTAAAATAACCTACCTCTGTAAGAAAATTATGTAAGAAGAATTATTATAAATCTCACATGTAGCTGTAGGTGAGCCTGCTGTCATTAATATGGAGCCGACTCAGAGGGGAATCTGTATTATTTTTATGAGTAAATGACATCTGAATTTACAAGAAGAAAAATCCAGAAATACCTGTACTCCAAAACCACCAGAGTAAGATCATTTTTCTAAGGCATCACTATCTAGATCCTCTTTTCAATAGTGACTTAAGATTTTGCATTTTCATGAGGAATCAGAAGTGTAGTGCAGAAACACTGATTTTTAGATCTCTTCTTAACTTTTCAGAAGTGACACAGAAAAAGGGAAAAACAATAAACAAATGAGCCAATACAAACTCAATAACTGTTCAGGTATCCTGAGCACAGTGATTATTTTAGAGGCATTCAGACCTTGATAATATCATCTTTAGCCTCCCAGAGTATGATATTAAAAAAGAAGGAAAGAGAGATATACAGCAATGGAAAGGAACACAATTAAGAAAGATGGCTATATAAATTTTTTTGTAATAAAATAAATTATTTCTAATGAGTTATGCATTTTAAAAGATTTTGCCCAATGTGAACAGTCTTGTCAAAGTAATATATTTTCTTACCCACATGATTATGTAGGAAAAATGTTTGCAAAAGTACAAGAATCATTTTAACTAGCTAGTTTTCAAAATTGAGAAATGGATTATGAGTTATTATACTTCTTTAAGGGTTTCTATAATAGAAGTTGAGTTAGAAACTGAGAGTTTTCCTTTTTCTGTAAAATATAATGAATTTTAGTTTATATATACTCAGTGTCTAAAGTATAATTCTATCACATTGCTTTCTTTTAAGGAGTAAATAAATAATAGTGAGTATTTAAGTTGGGGAATGGTTATGGTAATATCAAAATAAGAGTATTTTATATTTGTGTAGCAGCTTACATTTTCCAAAAGTTTTCTTAACTCTGATTTCAATTAGTCTTCACAAATCTCTGTGCAACAAGACACAATAAGTGTTTTGGTGGGAGCTGCAGTTTCCAGATGAAGATACAATAAAATTAGAGAAATCAAATTTGAACTAAAATCTCTCCTCTACTATGAGGGGTCTCACCTGTGTAGAGTCATTTAATACTCATTCTCTTGGGCTTTTAAGCCAATTGAATCTTACACAAATTGCTAACTGGCTGTTTTATATTTTAGCACCAGATGTTACATATATACTTAAAGTTGTTCTAAGTTACATCTTATGGTATTCAACTAGAGTTTCCACAGGGTACAAGCCCAGCTATTCTTGGGACCTGGAGAATCTTCCAATAGAGAACAGAAACCACTATGTTCTTTGTTCATGTTATACCCCAAGCCAGATGTGAAGCAATATATGGCAGAAACATTTATTTCTCACCAAATATCCATGGGCTTCTCTACCTTTTGTAATTTTCTTTGAAGTAAGATTATAGTCATGTGGTGATTGATGACCAGTGAAATATGAACCAATTGGCATGTGTTACTTCTGAATCAAAGCAGTTAAGGGGCTGGTGACTCTGCCCCTCCCTTTCTTGGTGCCTGATCTCAATTGTATAGTTTCAAGATGGAGGAGGATGGCTTGACCCACATCAGACTGAGAAATGAGCAAGAACAAACCAATGTGGTATTAAGTCACTATAGGCAAGAATTTGCTGGTTTTAGTAGTTAGCCTCAAATATTTTAGCTCAGACGGTGTAGTACTTTAGAGAAATAGAAAATGATCTCTGGACCTGGGGTCTTCATGATGGTGACCAGAAATTGATTAAACAATTCAGCTACAGCTAGCATGTAATGGGTCTAAGGACTTTTGCACATATGAGCACCTCTTAGAGAATAGACTCAACCTGGAAACCCACATTCCCACCAACGACCAGAGCACAGAATGAAACTGCCTCAGTATTAGCCCATGTGATATGTCATAATATATCCATATCAGACAGAAACTGAGAACCACAACAGAATAAAGCAATGATAGTCAAGTGATTTAGGATGAACCACTGAAACCAAAGAGTTGAACTGTTGGGTAGAGGAATGAAGGTATTCAACTTGGATAATTAACAATATGGATTATGAGAGCTATAAATAGAGTAGCAATGAAGTCTCTGAAATGATATTTTTCAAATAGGTTAATTGAAGAAATATGAAGAGATCATCACTCTTCTGTATTTTCTGTATTTCTTTCTGTATTTTCTTTCTGTATTTTCAATACCTAAGAAAAATTGCCCAGCTGGTCATTGTATGCACACTTGGGCCATTCACAACTGAAGGTAATCAGAAGAACACTCACAAAGAAAAAGAGGGTTTAAGGATAGCTAACAAATAATTTTGTAAGATCCTAAAAGTGATAATACATACTTAATATAGAAGCCCACACAGCAGTTGTGTTCTATTCTGCCTTCTCTCTGTGTTTATGTGTCTGTGTGTCTGTTTGAATTACCTTCTCAGTACTACTTTTGTCGTTCCTGTTCCGTTTGTGGATTTAGTGGTCTTCCTTGTAACATTTTTCATTTCTAATCCCAGATTTAGAATTCTTCTGTGTATTTTCACAATTACAAAAACAGTTGAGTGGGTCTCAATGAGTGGTTTCAGACAATAGACTTAGGAACAAAATAAGGATTCCTGCTACCTAGGGAACTCCTCCTCCTTGTTCACTTCCGCTTCCAAGAAGCTAATTGTCATCTGCACAAGGGACCCACTACTTGGCATCTGGTAGTTACAACTAAGTACTCCTCAGAAAGTGCATTGATCCCATTATTTTGATCCGCACAGGATATAATATGGAAACCACAAAGCTCGTTGGGTAGAGAGGTCCACACCTATAATCCCAGTGACTCAGCAGATGGAAGCAGGAAGATCACAAATAAGAGGCCAGAGGCAGCTTGCACAATTTAGTGAGACCCTGACTCAAGATTATATATATATATGTGTGTGTATACATATACACACACAAGATTATATGTATATATGTGTGTGTGTATATATATATATATATATATATATATATATACCCTGACTCAAGATTATATATATATGTGTGTGTATATATATATACACACACAAGATTATATATATATATATATGTGTGTGTGTATATATATATATTATATAATGTATATATTATATATATATTATATATATTATATATATTATGTTATATATATATATATATATATATATATATATATATATATACACACACACACACTGGAGGTGCAGCCAATTAGTAGATGATAGTTGTTGTTGTTGTTAGGTGCTGTTGAGTCGTTTCTGACTCATACTCATAGCAACCCTTATAGGGTTTTCAATGGCAGATTTTTTCGGGATTGCCTAGGGAGTGGATTGCCACATCCTTCTCCCATGTTTGTGATGCTGGGAATTGAACTCCGAATCTCAGAGACAGCAGAGCGGCGCTCTACCAACTGAGCTAATCTCAGCCCACAGTAGATGATAGAGCACTTACACAATATGTATAAGGCCTTGCATTCAATCCCCAAGTACCACAAAAAATAAGTTAATATAATAAGTAAATAAATCTGGGAAGCTTTATTCCCTATGTATTTAAATAAATTAGAATGCACAGTCATTCGAATCATTAGGACACACACAATTAGTGTAGGTGAACTTCTGCTTTTTGACTACTTAGATGAAGAATAAAAAAGCCAATGCTGAGGTGCACACCTGTGACTCCAGTGACTCCGAAGGCTGAGGCAGAAGTGTGGTGAGTCACTGCCCTGTAGTAAAGTTTGAAGTCAGGGATTGTGATTCCACCTGAGTCTGAGGCCAGAAGAAGCCTGTGCGATTTCATGAGACCCTTTCTCAAAATAAAAAAAAGAGGGCTGGAGATGCAACTCATTGGTAGAGCACTTAGCATGTGTAAAGCTTGGATTCAATTCTCCAGTAGTGCAATAAAATAAAATAATAAAATAAAATAAAGCAAACATGAGGCTCAGTCTCAATGAAATGTCACTTACAGATAGGATTTAAATGAAGGTGATTTGTTATAGGTGGCTCTATCGAGCCACAGAAGCTAGGCAGAGCTCGCCTTCAAGGTATATCTTGTAGCATGTGTGATAACTTGGATTGACACCTTAGTTTACTCTCTCCCCTTGCCAAGATACACCTGTACCCATAGTAGAGACTGCAGGACACTGTCCTCAGGGAAAAAGAGTTCATAGAGTTTGTTCTTGGTCACATCTGAGATTGCAGAAAGCTACTTTTGTTTAACAAGGCAGTGTCCCAGCAGAAAATTGTGTTAGCTTTCTGTCACTATAACAAATACCTGAGAAAATCAATTGATAAGGAGGAAAGGTTTATTTTTGGCTCAAGAGGTTAGAAGCTTTAGTCCATGATCCATCAGCCCCATTGCTTTGGGCCTTTGGTGGCATAATATGGCAAGAGGATGCGGTGGAGTAAAGCTGCTCATCTCAGGGACTCAAAGGGGATGAGGAAGAGGAAGGGATGAGGGGTCCCCTTGACCTGGGGACCTTGTATTGGGTTCCACCTCTGACTTGCGCTCCCAGTAGCACTAAGTTGGATCCAAGACTTTAACCACATGGACCACGGGGAATACTTATGGCCCAAACGATAGCAGAAACCAACATAAAACAAGTGGTTTGGTAACTTTCCCTAATCCTTGAATCCTCAAAATATCAACAAAAGAAGCTAAGAATATTCAAATAAAATTCACCTCACCATAAGCATCATGGGTCTCATTTGCCCACTTCCAAACATACACACAGATGCACGCAGGAGCGCGCCTGTGTTCACTTACCCAATCACACACACATGCACCCTGTCAGGCACAGGACTAAAATAAGAATAGAAGGCTTCGGAGCCGTGATTTAGTGAATCACTGGGTTAATTTGGGAGCCCTGGGTTCTCTTTCTCTATCTCTTTGAAATGACATCTATCTGCCTTGGCAATACATTGCATATGCCTTTTTTATTGTAGGTATTTAAATCTGTGCTGGATTTTTGTGCACCACAGAGTTCAAAGCCATCACACAAGAATCATCTGAGTAGTAATGACCAGTCTCACTTGCCAAATGTTAATACTGAATTATAGAAAAACTGTGCCATTAATGATTTCAATCAAATGTAGGATGCATTTCCAGCATTGAAAATTCATTTGTAGAATTTTCCCTTTCATATTTTCTATTTTGTTTCTATTATTTCAGTTCTTGAATTGTGTACCTGTTCCAATCCAGCACTATGATAGTCTCCAACCTTACTCATTTCCTGTCCTTGATAAATGAGTGTTCACTGATTTCTTTTCAAAGTGTCATTTCCAAGGTAATGAATGAGGCATTTACTGTGTGACCTTAGGAAGAACACTTAACCTCTCTGGGCATTACCATCTTCCTCTACAAAATGAAAGAGCATGATTCACCAATGGATTTCTTTAAGTATAATTATTCGGTAACATTTCAGTACTGTTCCCAAGGCATATTTTTATTTCTTCCAAAATAGTTATTGTCATACACAGATCTTGGTGAATATAAATACAGTAAAATGAGTATATCTTTAACAACTACCCCAATAATCTGAGATTTTTCAAAAAATATATATTTGCTTAGGCTCTCCTTTCTAGACATGCACTTCATCATGTCTATTGAAACTTCTTTCCTTTGGGGAAGGGACCAATGCTTTAAAGAAGCATTTGTATCATACAAATCACAGTTCCTATTCATGCCTGTCCAAGGACAAGAATATATCAAAAAGGAAAGAGTCTTTGTCCTGTGTTGAGGTTAAATACTTACCACTCCCTGGGAAAGCTTACATTTCTTTTGTGCTGTGTGGCTGTGAATGTTTTATGAATCCAATTGAGCTTAAGAATCAAGTTTCTTCGACAGACACAGTTTATTCAGAGGAATAAAGATACAGCAGAAAGTTATTGATTTTTGAGGGATCTACGCCTTGTGAAAAATTAACCAGACATTTCTTCAAAATCAATACTATTACCCTTGGTGCTTCAGAGCTGTTATGTTGAGGCTTACTAAAGAATGTCTCCATTGCAGAGGGTTTTGGTAGGTTTTGGGGGTCTTTTGAAAGCTACAGGTGGGTGACTTCCTCAGTTTTTTCCTGTCTTTCCTCCTGTGTCTTATAACCTCCTCCTCTTTCCACAATGCATTTGCATAAAAATGTTGTCTATTGTTTTCCACTCTGAGGCCCTAAGGCCTCTACCACAGTGTCATGGAGGTCTGGAATTACCCACTGAAACTACTTCCAACATTCAAAATTAGTAAAACATTGAAATTAAAACCTGTCTCACAATCAGGTTTCTTCATTGCTTTCCAATTGTGGTTACTACCCTGCTCTCTGTAACTTATCAACTCCGATTATTTTTTCATTTCTTCTCTTGTTTCCGCTGACAATGGACTGCCCTTTCCCATCTCTGCTCAGACACGAGAGCTCCTATTATCTCCACCCCCGAATCAATGTAAATTCATACATTTATGCATTTCTGTAATTCTGTGTAGTTCACTGGCAAGTAACTGAAATCCATTTGTAATATGTACTCCCTGCAGGTCAGGCACTGTGCATGCTGTAGAACACCCAGAGGGACGTTATCAACCCTGTTCTCTAGGAGATCCTTTAGTCACAGCCTTCCTCCAAGGGGATGCATGTGGCAGTCAGGGCAAAAAACCCCGTATTGTGCTGCATGCTTTTACAGGGGATTTGGCATCCAGAGTCCTAGACCATGAATGCTACTCTACTGCTACACTACTAAACTGGCAACAAAACCAGATTCATAACAAAAATCATATCCATAAACAAAACTTCAAAAAGTATCACAGGGTCCATTTGAGCCTCTGGTGGACTTCACTACCAGATCTCTATGCTGACTCTGAAAACAAACTAATAGATTAAACCCTTTATTTGGTCTTTTTGTTCCTGAACTCTTTGCTCACTGAAGTCCCAGTCTCTATAGAAACCCTCATCCCTGGCATGTCAAAGATTCTTCTTGATTTTTTTCCCCACTAAAACCTACCTACCCTGCAGCTGTAGCACTGTGGCATCTGATTTCTTCAGATCTCAGAAGCTGAACAGTGTATGACCTGGTTAATACCTGGATGGGAGACCACCTGGGAACACCAGGCACTGTAGGCTTGGGAGAAGGACTCGTCAACCCACTCCCTCACACACACACACAAAATCGGCCATTAGAAAACCCTAGGAATAGCAGAAAAGCATGATAATAGTATTTCATCTGTTGTACATAGGGTCTCTATGAGTCAGACACCAACTCCACGGCATCTAATAACAACAACAACAAATCTACCTAATCCAACATGTCTTTTCAGTTTGTTGTGCTGTGGGAGCTTGCATGTTGCTGTGATGGTGAAATTTATGCCACTAGTATTTCAGATACCAGCAGGGACACCCATGGTAGACCGGTTTCAGCTGAGCTTCCAGACCAAGACAGACTAGGGAGAAGGTCCTGGCAGCCCATTCTTGAAACAATTAGCCATTGAAAACCCTGTGAATAGCAGAGAAGCACTGTCAAATATAGTGCTGGAAAATAAGCCCCCCAGGCTGGGAGACATTCAAGAAAGGGCTGGGAAGGAGTTGTGTCCTGAAAGTCAAGTCAACCTTAATAACTGGAATATAGTAAAGCCCATGGGACCTCCTTTTACTGATGTGGCACAACTCAAAATTAGAAGAAACATAGTGATTGCAACAATGTGCTCAAACATAAGAAGCTCCTGTGTGTGGCAGTTCTGGGTAGTGTTTTGTTCTGTTGTACATAGAGTCGCTATGAGTTGGATTCAACTCAATGGCACCTAACAAGAAACAACAAACTGCCTAAGAATCTCCTGGCTGATTCACTTTATCTCCTCCTGACAGACAAGATGCAACCCATACATGTAGCACTACAAAGTAATTGTCTTAGTCAACTTTCAGTGGCTCCAGTGTTTCCCTAGGAGAGTATTTGGGACAAGAGTACTTATTTCCAAAGTTTCCTTGAATCATCAGTTTAAAATAACATATTGGTCAGGGTGGCTTTCCTAGGGAAAAAAAATCACCTTTTCTGATCATTCATTAAATCACTAATTTAATTATTTGTTAATAATAGAGCAAGTAGTAAAAGGCAAACATTTCATTGGTTTGGGGAGATGTAATAAGGTCTCTATACTTCAAAAACTTGCATTCTGTTAGCAAAAGATACAAATCAAATTGTCACATAAATAACTGAAATTTCAGTAAGTGTAAAATAAAGAGCAAAAGAATACTGGAAGGAAGTAAAGGGAGAAATGTCCTTGTCAGAGAGGCCAGTGACAATTAACCAAGGAAATTGGTGCTGGAGAGGAATTATCAGTGAAGGCCAGGGAATAATCCTTGCAAAGGAGAGGGAAGAGCAAGATGGTGGGAAGGTGGCTCAAGTGCAGTGGCTCTTGGGGGTGTAGTGTGAGAGGTGGAGCAGAGGCAGGTGTGTTTAGAGCTAAGACTCATGCAGAAAGGTGGGGAGATGCACTTAGCAAATGCAGAGTTTTATGATTTTCCAAAGAGCCACAGGAAGTCCTTGTAATGCCGTAAGAGAAATGTGGGAGTGAGGTTGTGATATTTCCCTTATTAATTTGCATAATATTATTCAATATGTTGTAGGGGAACTGAAGTGCATATATGTACACAAGTAGAATGATTTTACATTAATCTAACAAACAAATAATAGGTCAATCTAAGACAATGTTGATAACTAACAGAAGATGGTGTAGGTACAATGTATTTAAGGTGTGGGCTTTGGGGGGATTATGCAATGTATGATGTCTGATAATGTTAGTTGATTAAAAAAACACAGAGAAAAAATTTTAGGTGAGTTGGGGAATAAAGGTTTTATGCTCAGTTTTGATAAGTTTTTAAAGTGCCTTTGGGATGCTAGGAGGGATGTATAAAGTAGCCACTGAATGTATGGGGCTGGAATTCTGAGAAGTTGGTTCACTCTTCTAATATTGAAGTCATCAGTACAGAGTCAGTGATGCTATGATTGAGTCAGACTCCAAACAAAGGACACAGAGGGTGAGAATGCTGAACTAAGAACCAAGATCTGAGGAGGGCTGTACCGAAATGGTCCACGCTAGAAGTGTACATGGGCAAAAAAAGCAAGAGAGCAAGATCTATAGATGATGAAAGAAATACATTTCCCTCCATGGCATGTAATGGAAACCAATAATGGCAGTGTTTCTGAAGAAGAAAATGACCCACACTTCAGAGAAATAGGGTGTAGAACATTGAAAATGGCAGGCATTATAGAGGTCAAGGTGGGCTATAGCTTGAATTGTTTTGACGGGCAGATGAGACTGGAGATGAAGGAGAATGAATTGCAAGCAAGAGGGAAGTGAGAAAAACAGGAAGAAGGAATAAACATTTCTTTAGAGAAAACTTAAAGTGGTGAGGAAAGAATTCATTCATTTATTTGCTTACAACATGCAAATAAAAATATTTGAGTATATACATTGTGTCTATATATATACAATATATATAGTGTATATAAATCATGTATATTAATATATATTATATATATGCACAACACATAAACCAGGGATGCCAAAACTTATTTTACTTTTCAAAAAAATTACTTTTCAAATTGAATTGAATTATTATAGTAACCACTTTGAGCATTTCTTGGAGTTGCAGAAGACAAATGTGTCTTATAGTCATCTTTTGTTATCTTCATATATTAAGTATTACAATTCTAATTCTTAAAATGTGTATACAATTTAAGAAAAATCATTTTGAGAATTAAAATTTTAATACTCAATATATACCTATAATGAAAGATGAACACCAGCTACATTTGACTTTTGCCACTCCAAGAGGTGCTCAAAGTGGTGACCACAGGAGAAGAAGCAGGACTCGTTGCTGTGAGGCCTCTGGGATCTTCTCTTGTGCACATGACACATAGTATCATGCATCTCAAACTTACCACAACTGTGTGCACTTGATAGGTATGTTAGAAGTTCTGTCGCATATTCACGCCTCCATTGTCATTGTACTTCCACAATGTTCTTGAGCTTCAAATACCACTAAATGATCTTTGTTGTTGTAAATGATCTTAAGCTTCTTGAATGACAGCCATGCTTCTGTCATTTTCCTTGAATCTTACTTGTTGCAATGTAGTGCCATAGCATTCATTTGATTGATGCCATCTTCTGAGAGAATGCCATGCTGCACATTGCTACTACAATTCCATTCAAATCTGAAAAGTAACATAGACAACATGTCTTAAAATGTGAATACATGTTTGGCGAAGCCCAGGTATGTGCAAACTTTTTTTTCCCACCCTGGTATACATGTGTTCTGTTGGCCTTTGGAGCCAACAGAACATAAAAGTTGAATACACAAAAGAGAATGTTATCGTAAGGAGAGGAACTGAAGGCAGAGGGAGAGTACATTGGATTCTAAGCACATGCAGACAAATTTGTCTGAAAAAGAAGAGACAGTCACTCTTTTGTAATAGTACAGAAGGGAGACAGGATATGCATGGAGCAGTTGGGTTAGAGAAGGTAAACAATGTTTTTGAATTTTGACATAAAATGTAGATTTTATATTGCTTATGTTGGAAAGGGATATGATAAGCTGATAAAAAGACAGGTTAAAACTCTTTTACATGAGAATTATCTATACATGGAGAATTATTTAGGTCCTAGGTAGAAATAATGAAAATATATTACAACAGGCATGCTCTGGGCACCAATGACCAAGCATAGTCAACAATATTTGGCACGTATAAGATGTGTAACAGTTCTCAGTGTACATAAAAATTAGCTCAAAGTGTGAGTAACAATTCACCTGTATAAAGGAGGATAAAAGTTTTCTCACTGTTTTTATGCAAAAGCCTTAATTTTACATATGTGCAAGCAGAGAAAAGCACAAATGGAGAGATTTGTACACATTGTCCAGATTTGTACACATTTAAATCTACGTATATTATATGTATATATCTGCATGTATGTGTGTATGTGTGTGTGTGTGTGTGTGTGTGTGTGTAAGAACTTTCTCTATTTTGAGGAAATGAGCTGGATTATCTGTGTAGTTCTATCTTAAATACTCCTTATTGGTATTTATCAAATCATTTAGACCTTAATTTTCACCTATGAAAATTGACACAATTAAATTTGAAACATTTTAGTGGCCTTATACATTCATATCTACAGATTTGTATAGAAAAACAAATTGGAATTTGAAGCCAGGCATGAGATCAACGTCTGTTGTGCCATTTAGTTAACCATATGATGATGGGGAAGGTATTTATCTTGATTGAACTATGGTGTCACTTAAACAAACAAAAGCAAACAAGTAAAAACCAATAACTCCATCTTGCAAGGGTGTAGTGAAAATTAGAAGAGGTATCTGAGTGTGTATAATTTCTATCCCAAAACAATTACTCAATAAAAAATAATTATCACCTCTGTTTATAATGCTACAAATTGGAAATTCCAGCAAGGGGAATTTTAAGTTATTTTAAATATACATATCTTCAAAAAAGTTTATTTTAACCACCTACTTCATTTCCTTCAAGTTAAAAAAATAAAAATACTATATTAGATTAAGAGAGTCTTTTATGAGTCTCTGATTTTCTAGAAACTTTAAAGGACATATTTTTCTTTTCCAAAAGACACAGTAAAATGTAAATGTTAATAAAAATACCTTATGCTGAATACTTCCTTTACTATTTTTTCAGACTGTAATTGCTCATTACTCATACATATCTTTGACAGTGTCAGTGGTTATTTCTGGATAGAACAATTCAAAATTTGTCCTACTTTTTTTTTGTTTTCCTTCTTATGTCCTTGGCTCTACTAAATGCCTCTTTAAGTCTTTGCAGTAGGGATTAATGGATACAGATTTAACCACCAATCTGATTGTTGGCCAGGTCACAGGCCATGCATAACTCAAGCTCATTTGTGTATCAGTTGGTCAAATCCTAATTGTCTGAATTAAGTATTAACTTCATTATCTATACTTTACAGTGATGATTTAAATGTGTCTGCCTTTTACCCCCAAACCAAATCCTGCCAGAAGGGATTCTCTTGAGAATGACTTTGACCAAAGTGAATTGATGTGCATGGGGCCAATTCTTATCCCCAATCAAAAGTGTAAGTTGTGGCAAGTGATATGCTTGTTTCTTATTTATTTATTTTTCAACTTAATGTTAGAAAAGATGTCAGTGAACTGGGCACTATGGCACATGCCTGTTATCCCAAGAACACTGGAGGCTGAGTGAGGATCATTAGTTCCAAGCCAAAAACAGCCTGTAGAACTTAGCCAGAAGCTGTCTCAAAAGAAAAAATATTTTTAAAGACACTAGGAGTATGGATCAGGGGAGGAGTGATTGGCTATCATGCACAAGGTCCTGGGCTCAACCTTCAGTATTGCAAATAAATAAATGAATAAATAATAAAAAGAAATACAGAAAAAAAGAAAGGAAATTTTAAAAAAGAAAAAGAAAAGAGACCAGTGAACTTCCTACTTTGTTTCCTGGTGCCTTATCTTTTTGAAGACATGCCCCTAAAGAGACCCTGCGAAGGGAAAAGTATGCCTATAACTCCAGCATCTGGGGAGGCAGCGGCAGGAGGATTGCAGGTTCAAAAGCAGAGGCACTCTGTGTAATTTAGCAATATCCCATCTTAAACTAAAAAATAAAAAGGGCCTACGGGTACATCTCAGTGGTAGAGGGCATTACATGGAATATTTCATCAAATGAAAAGTTATATGACGATACCAATATAAAACACATTGAACTCAATGATTTCCTTCAAGTGCCAGCCATTTCCAACTTTCTGTGTATCTGTGAGTTCAACAATTGAGGACAAGAGAATCTATGCAACATTGATGAAGCATAGACCCAGACTCATAGGAGAGAAGATAGAAGCATCCACTTAGACAAGATAAACCAATCTAGCTTTGCAAGAGTGACTGATTTTATTAATTTATTCCTTTAGTAACATTTAGGGATACAAAGTCGAATAAAGCATAATCTGTCATTTTGAAGCTTGTGATGTGTTGGGGTAAACAGAAACAAACAAATATCAATTCATGCATGTGCACATATTTGTGCACATTTACATATATGCACATACATAATATCATATTAAGTATTGATGCACTGTCATGAAAAGCAAGACTTAGCAGAGTAAGTGCTGGGGGGTTTTCAATTATTTATTGCTGTATAACAAACAAGTCCAAAATGTAGTGGCCTAAAACAAACAAAAAACCATTTTATTTCACATGATCCATAATCTGGACTGAGCTCAGTTGTAAGGTTCTGCTTGTCCTGCAGGTAGCCTGTGTCCAGATGCCTGGGTAGTTGATGCCTGGGCTAGCTGAACAGTTGTGCTAATCTTCCTGTCTACTTGAATTCCCCACAAAGTTTACGCATCTGATCTCCTCATAGCAGTGCTTCTTTCTAGCTTTGTAGCTAGATTCTGATATGGTGGCTCAGATCCTGGAAGAACACAAAAGCAGGAGTTCTTGACACTACTTAATAGGAGGGGCCTACAAATGACAGAATGTAACACTGTCTTATTCTATTGATTTGAGCCCCAGGGGTAGGTCAGTTCTAGAGGAGGTAACTACATGAGGGCGTGAATACCAGGGGCCATGCTTTATTAGTAGATACCAATATAATAAAGTATCCTAGGAGGTTTTAGTTTAGAAAATTTGATTTGAGAAGGCCTTCTGAGCAGAGATCTGAAGTCAAAATGACTTGAAAGTTCACACAAGGATCTGAGAAAAGCTTTGTAACTAACAGAAAGCAAGTAATATGACATGAGTTGGGCAATCAGTGTGTGTTTAAGGAATGGAAAGAGGCATGAGTACCATTGCAAGAATGATAGGAGACTGATAAGGAAGAGAGACAGGATTCATATCATGGAGGTCTTAAAAATCACAGCCAAGAGAATGAATGTTAAAACTCTCCCAATAGAAAACCATTAGAGTATAGACCAAAGAAGCAACATGATTTAGTTTTTGAAAAATCATTTGTCTTCTGTGTAAATTGCTTGATTAGGGCAAGAGTGGAAGCTGTGGTAAGGTGGGAAGAAATTGTCACCTTGCACGGGAAGACATGACAAGAATTGGTCATGGGGTGATAGAGGGAAAAGAAGTAGATAGATTCTGGAAAAGTATGAGGAAGGGAACTGACAGGAATTGACATTGAAAAGATGATATGAATTGTCAGGGAGAGAGAAGCACAGTTTCAGCATGTATAACAGAGTCAGGAAGGTGCCATTTATAGATATGGAGAAGAGCTACTGGAGCAGCTTAAGGAATCAAGAGATTTATTTTGGACTTGTTTTGTTTCAGATGCTTATTCAGCATTCAATGGATTTGAAAACTGAGTAGTGAGGCGTTACAGCACAGGGAGTGAAGAGAGTCAAAAGCATTGATCTGGTCTTTAAAGTCATTGAACTATGTGCTATGATTAAGGGAAGGAGTATAAATAGATAAAACTAAAGTGGAAGACAAAGAGATATTAAGGTCAGGAAGGGAAAGAAGGGCCAGCAAAGGAGACTAAGGACAAATAGACAGTGCTGTCATCAGCTTGCATTAACAATAATGCAGCTACACGGACATTTGAATCAGGCAAAGGAGGTTTCGGGAGGAGGGAGACAAACTGAGAGGCTAGAACAATAATATGAGGGAGAGATGATGGTCTTGAACTTAGGGGATAATATTGGGAGGGAAAGGAGTTGGAATTGTTTATGAAGGGAAATAATAAGATTCAGTGCCCTATAAGATATGAAGGTAAAGGCAAAACTCTTAGTTTTGCTTGGGGAGTATACATAAATTAAGAATTTAAATATTGAGATCAAATCTTTCTCTTAACTGAAGACTGAATCATTTGAAAAGTTATAAAAATGATGTAAAATATGGTGGGTTTAGAACTATTGGATTGATAGAGTCATGGCTGCGCTTCGAGCCTAAGATAAGACAAAATGGTTGAATTGAAGCTTCTCTGGCATCCTTTGGGATGACTTAGAGCACTGGCTAAGCTCAGATATCTCCCATTGCTGTTTTCTCCTTTTTAAAAGTCAAAGCCTCAATTCTCATTACATCTTTTTTAGTAAATCCTATTTTCCATTGCTTATAATCTTCTAAAAGACAATTCCAGAGTTGCATCCAAATGGAAAGAGAGAGATGAGTGAGAACTAATTACTATACCTCAATATGTTATTCCAAGTATGAATTTTGCTGGGGTTTAGCTCAGTTGGTAGAGTACCACTCTGTGCATGCTGAGGCCCTGGGTTTGATCCCAGCACCACAAAAGTGGAAGAAAGACCTGGCCGCAACCCAGGTCCTGAAACAATCCCAACAAAATCAGCTATTGCAGAAAAAATCAGCCATTGAATACTCCATAAGGACTCTACTGGTAGGCACCTAACAAGGAGTATGAACTTTAGTACCTTAGAAAATACTTCTGTTTCACCTGTTGTTGTTAGGTGCCCTCGAGTCGAAACTGCCTCATAGCGACCCTATGTACAGCAGAACAAAACACTTCCCAATTCTGTGCCAGGCACAGGATCTTATGTATGGTTAAGCTCATTGTTGCAGACACTGTGTCAATCCATCTGGTGGAGAGTTTTCCTTTTTTTTCACTAACTTGTCCCTCTCCCAAACATGATGTCTTTTTACAGGGGTTGGTCTCTCCTGACTACATATCTGAAATATGTAAGATGCAATCTAGGCATCCTTGCTTCCAATGAGCACTCTGGTTGCACTTCTTCTAGGACAGATCTGTTGGTTCTTTTGGCAGTCCATGGTATATTCAATAGATGTCTTCAGTACCATAATTCAAAAGCATCAATTCTTTTCCTGTATCCCTTGCTCAATGTCCAGCTTTCACAAGCATATGATGCAACTGAAAATACCATGGTATGAGTCACGTGCACCTTCATCTTCAAATGTGACATCTAGGATTAAATAAACTTCTGCTGTCCCTAGTGGCAGATTACTGGGGCACTGAATTATGGATCTCTTGTTCATTTGGTTAAAGAAACATATGGTAGGTAATGCCAATATGGTTTCATAGAGACCTCCAGAAACTAAGGCATTTTATAATAATTAAAATGATCACTCTTAAGTGGATAAAATATTGATTTAGATATTATCATTGAGGTCAATGGAACTCAATTTACAACATTATTCAAACGACTACCCTACCATGTCATTTGTCTATCAGAAGTCAATAACTTTTTAATGTAGACTAGTAATATATTCATCTTAGTTACTGAAATTCTAAATCCATTTTATCCACAAATCCAGGCATCATCATCTTCATCATGCTAACACCTAGGATTAATGAAACTTGAGCAGGAATAAACAGGGAAAAGGGATGTGGCTACCTTGCAATTTAAGAATTTACACCTCATATTTTATTTCCTGATTTTTCTCTTCCTCATATATTGACCACTGGAAATGCCACCTGCATTTGGACAGAACCAACTATCACTCACAGTGTGGAGATATTGTCCACTGGCCCAAGGATACTGCCATATCACCACACAATAATACCTCAGTCCCAGTGTTCACCCACTCTTGTCCCTTTTCATCATCTCTCCATGGTTGAAATAAAACTGCCCATCAGCATCTTTCTAAGATCTTTCCTGTTCTCAATTTTGCATTCTCAAAAACTGCTCAAAGATAGCCATATAAAACTCTACAAGAAAAACCCAAAACTAACACAAACAAGAAAGATATTCTAAGTCAGACAAAAGAAGTGCTATTTCTTTCCAAAAAGGCATAAAAGTTTGCATATTTTCTTCTGTAAGATGTATCCAATTGACTTTACCAAACATAACAAAAAGTTTGTAAACTTATGATATCCTTATTCAGGGAACCCATGACTAAAATCTTCAAAAACCACAATGGTGAGCACTTATTTTTTATTTTCCTTTAAGATTGCTTTTGATGATTTTCACAGACAAATATGTTTGCTGCTTGGGTCAAGATCAATCTGCCTCTGAGGAAACAGGAAACATTTTTAAAGAGTTTTAAAAATATTTCTGTCTATATGTTGTTAGATACCATCAAGTCAAGCCCCACTCATAGTGACCTGGTGAACAACAGATGAAACATTACCTGGCACTGTGTTATGCCCTGCACTATTGTCAGTGCTTCTCTGCTATTCATACGGTTTTCAAAAGCTGATTGTTTTGGGGAATAGGTTGCTAGGTCCTTTTCCCTAGCTGCAGCACCTGGTATTCCCAAGTGGTCTTTCACCTAAGTATTAACGAGGCCTGACCCTGCTTTGCTTCCCAGCTCTGATGCCACAGTGGTATGGCTGCAAGGTCTATTTATACAGTGCAATTTTAGGGTAAGTCCCTGTCCTCAGGTTGTATACCCTCTAAAGTTGAAAAAAAAAAAAAAAAAAGCTTTGAGTGCATCTCATTCTTTAGGAAGCCAGAGATCTTTTGTCATGTTTTTGCACTCATCTGAGAAATGTGATCTCCTTTAATGCAGAATGAATAACAAATAGATCTCTATAATCCCAAGTTCTGGAGATCATCTGTTTTATAGTAGATATACAAGGAAAGTTTGTTCAATAGAAGCAAGAATGAACGTGTATAGGTGACATGGATGGCAAAAGATAAAGTGAAAGTAATATCTACCTCACTAAAGGAAAATCTATAAGATAATTTAATATTTATTGACAATAATTAAATTTTCATTTTCTTTTCTTTCTTTTCTTTCTTTCTTTCTTTCTTTCTTTCTTTCTTTCTTTCTTTCTTTTTGTGTTATCCAGGGGTTGAATCCAAGGCCCTCACATACTTTTGCAAGTGCTCTACTACTGGGCTGTACCTACAACCTATCTGTCATTTTTATTTTGAGTCAGGATCTCTCTAAATTGCACAGGGTACCTCTGGCCTTGGCCTGGCAATCCTCTTGCCTCTGACTCCGGAATCACTGGGATTATAGTGAAAGGCACGGCTCCTGGTTAAGTATTAAATTTTTTAAGTTACACTCTGATTAATGATAAATATTTCACTATGAGTTTATATTTCAAAAATTGAAGAAGTCATAATGATATCTAAGCCATGGTCATGATCTAGCTAAGATTGAGACTAGCTCTAGATATAGTGGGGAAGTAGGCAAATATTGATTCTGGTACCTTCTGTCTATCATTAAAAAATACTTTATTATCTTCCCATATTTGGCAGGTACATAGTTTCAGAAGGGGATGTCATCTAATATATGGTCTCCATAATTGGAATATCACCATTTAAAAGAAAATTCCAAGGAAAAAGTGATGCTCATGATAAAGTCATGCTATTACGATAATTGTTGTTGTTAGGTGGCCTTGTGTCAGTGTCTGATGCAGTGACACTATGTACAACAGCCAAGATATTCTTGTCAGGACTTCTCTGCTATTCATAGGGTTTTCAATGATTGATTCTTTTTTGGGAGTGGGTGGCCAGGTCCTTCTCCCAAGCCTACAGCACCTGGTATTCCTAGGCTGTCGCCCATCCAAGTACTTACCAGGTCTGACCTTGCTTAGCTTCTGAGATCTGATGGGATGAGACGCCACAGTGGTACAGCTGTGATAGAAGTATTTTAAGCATGATATAGAGTACATTTTGGGAAGCTGGTTTGGGGAAATGATTTCCCTTTACTATAAGAAATGTGCATAGTTTGATATTTATATCACCTAGTGAGTCTAATGCCTGCAGCAGTAGCCCTGTGGCATATGATCCTGTCAGATCTTGGAAGCTAAGCAGGGTCAGGCCTGGTTAGTACCTAGATGCGAGACCGCCTGGGAACACTAGAAGCTGTAGGCTTGGGAGAAGGACCTGGCAACCCCCTCCCAAAAATCAATCTGCCATTGAAAACCCTATGAACAGCAGAGAAGCACTGACAATACTATTTCTCCTGTTGTACAGAGGGTCGTTATGAGTCGGATACCGACTTGACGGCACCTAACAACAACAACAACAAAGTGGGTCTAATTTAGTTTAGTCATAATTGTAACATGCTGTGCCCCATTCGGAGGTTTAACTCAGAGCCATTGTGGTCTCCACCTATGCACATTGATGGACTAGAATTTAATATCACCTTTCTGTACTCATACTTCTTCAGGAATCTTATTTCTCATTGAAATCCTTTGTATCAAATTCTAACATTCTTGAAGTACATTTATATGTGTCTATCTATCTATCTATATGTATTTCAGAATATAAATAAATAAACACATTTAAGACTTACTTGATAATTCAAAAGGTTTTGTTGAGTGCCATCAAGTCAGGTCGAACTCATAACAACCTTATGTACAATAGAATGAAATATTACCAACATTGTGCCATGCACATGATCCTTTTCTATATTTGAGCACTTTGTTGAAGTCACTGTGTTTCCTTCCATTTTGAGTCATGCTACATCTGGAAATGAAGGTCCCAGGTGCTTTAGTCCATTCCCATCATTAAAGTTGACTCTACTTTGAGGAGACAATTTTTGCCCAAGTAGTTTCTTGAATGCCTTCTAGCCTTGAATACCTTCAGAAAATGGGGTGGGGGGGCATTTTCTGGCACTATATTTGACACTGATTCTCTGCTGTTCATAGGGTTTTTAATGGCTAATTGTTTCAAGAGAGGGCTGCCAGGTCCTTCTCCCTAGTCTGTCTTGGTCTGGAAGCTCAGCTGAAACCTGTCCGTCATGGGTTGCCCTTCTGGCAACTGAAATACTAGTGGCATATCTTTCAGCATCAGAGAAACACAAGCCAGCACAGTACAACAAACTGACAGACACAGGAGTAGAGACTCAAAAAAGATCTTGTAAATCAGAAGGTGTATACTCTTGTGGTATATTCAAATCTTGGTTTTCATTGCAATGATGATCAATAACATACCTCCTTTTATCTCAACAATTAATAGAGATAATAATAAGAATCGATATTTTCCAAGATTTTAATTCAACTCATTTGTCTAAAACTTTTGGATTGATTTTCTCAGCCAGTTTGAATTTTAATTGATTTGTGAGCCCTATTTCATAGGTAATGATTTACTTAGTTTTTCCCTAAAGATTTCTCTAAATAACATCCTACCTTGCTCTGCATATGATTATAGGGGTAATTTCTACAGATGATGCTTAATTTGAACTACATCAAACTGAAATGGGTTAAGTCAAAACTCCTATAGAATAAAGATAGCATAAAATCACACAAGAGCTTTTGTTTTTCCTTGTAGTATTGTGGGGTTGGACTCAGGCCCTCACATATGCTAGGTAAGTGCTCTACTACTGAGCCTTCCTTTTTTCTTTTGTTTTATTTTGTTGTGTTTTGTTTTGAGACAGGGTCTTGCTATGTAGGACAGGATATCTCTCATCTCAACCTTAATATCCTCCTTCCTCAGCCACTGAGTAGCTCGGATTACAAAGAGGCATATGCCTATGTACCCAGATAAAGTATACATTTTAAAACAGACCAAACTAAATTAAAACTTAGCCTCTGAAACAAACAAGAAATATATGATTGGGCAAGTTATTTAAATTCTTTAATACTCATCATAAGGTATTAAATTATGTACACTGTCTTCTACCTGTAGTGGTTTTGATGATTAAAATGAAATAATACCTATTAAGTACCTGATACAAGTAAATGCAAGAAAAAAGATTAGATCTCACCATCCCCTATCCAAATTTTTATTTCAGTTATGTGTTCAGGTTACTAATATTTTATTAAATACCTAATTAAAATAAGCATTGTTAGTAAACTGTTTATTTAATATATAAAGAGTTCAATTAGCCAGGCACAGTGGCACATGCCTATAATCCCAGCGGCTCAGGAGGCAGAAGCAGGACAATCCGCAAATTCGAGACTAGAGGCAGTCTGTGTAACTTAGGGAGACACTGTCTCAAAAAGTAAAAAAAAGTGGGCTGAGGGTACAGCTCAGTGGTCCAGCATTTGCAGAGCTTGCAGGTGCGAGGCCGTGGGGTCAACCCCCCGTACCACTAAAAAAAAAAAAAAAAAAAAAAAAGAGTTCAATTAGACAAGTCCTGAAAATACTATCAGAGAAAATGCATATGTATTCCACATTTAAGCACTTGAAGACATGGGGAAGTTAAGGAACTAAAGAGAAAATTTCAGAAGGCAGCTCAAGAAGACAAAAACAAATATTATAAGAACATGTGCAAGGAGCTGGAGGCAGAAAACCAAAAGGGAAGAACACGCTCTGTGTTTCTTAAGCTTAAGGAAGTTAAGAAAAAATTCAAGCCTCGATTGGCAGTAGTGAAAGGTTCTACAGGGAAAATATTAAATGATGCAGGAAACATCAAAAGAAGATGGGAAGAATACACAGAGTCATTATACAAGAAAGAGTTCGTAGATGACCAACCATTCCAAGAGGTTGCATGTGAAGAGGAACCAATGGTGTTGAAGGACGAAGTGGAAGCTGCCTTGAAAGAACTGGTGAAACACAAGGCTCCAGGAATTGATGGGATACCAATAGAGATGTTTCAACAAACAGATGCAGCACTGGAGGTGTTAACATGTTTATGGCAACAGATTTGGAAAACAGCTACTTGGCCAACTGACTGGGAGAGATCCATATTTGTGCCTATTCCCCAAAAAGGGGATCCAACTGAATGTGCAAACTATTGGACAATATCATTGATATCACACACCAGCAAAATTCTACTAAAGATCATTCAGAAGCGACTGCAGCAATACATAGACAGGGAATTACCGGAAAATCAAGCGGGATTCAGAAGAGGGTGGGGAACTAGGGACATCATTGCTGATGTCAGGTGGATATTAGCTGAAAGCAGAGAATATCAGAAAGATGTCTATCTATGTTTTATTGACTATGCAAAAGC
>VMDO01016597.1:0-47378 GCA_007922755.1 Pedetes capensis
TTTTTTTTTTTTTTTTTTTTTTTTTTTTTTTTTTTTTTACTTTTTTGAGACAAGTTCTAACTAAATTACACAGATTGCCTCTGGTCTTGAACTTGCAATCCTCCTGCCTCTGCCTCCCGTGTCACTGGGGTTATAGGCTTGCACCACCGTGCCTGGCCAAATGTCACTTTTCTGAAGTTCATGGCATCTTGCAAACTCAGGCAGACAGCAATCACTCATAACAGGTATTTAAAATAGCATTTAATATATACTTATTTTTACACCCAAACAAGGACTAATAATAGAAACTATCCTGTAGGGTTGTTGGATATTACATGAGTTAACGTGTAACTCTTTTATATTGCTTGCCAGGAAGCCAGTAGTCCCTCTTCCCTCATGACCAGACATGCCTTGTTTCTTCTTGTGGATGCTACAACAGCCTAGCTCTAATTCCATTCCATTCTGATGAAATTCCACAAACAGGAACAATACCCACATCTCATGGCTCTTTTTCTGTTCAGAGAAGAACTCCCCTGATTATGTGGTTGGTGCATGACCATGTCAATTCTATCACCAACAATAAGCCTCACCTCAGTTTTCCTGTCCTCATCATTAACTTCCCTTTAACAATAATTTTCTTTTGTTGTTGTTATTGTTGTTGTTGTTGTGTCTTGATCTGGTTTTGGTGTCAGGGGAATACTGGCTTCATAGATTGAGTTTGGTAGTGTTCCTTCCATTTCTATTTTACAGAATAATTTGAGGATCATTGTATTAATTCTTTAAATGTCTGGTAGAATTCAGAAGTGAGTCCATCCAGTCATGGGATATTCTTTGTTGGGAGACTATTACTGCTTCAATCTCCTTGCTTTTTATAGATCTATTTAAATTGTTTATATCCTCTTGATTTAATTTTGGTAGGTCTTATGTGTCTAGGACTTTATCCATTTAATCTAGGTTTTCTGGGTTTTTTTAAATATAAATTTTCAAAATATTCCCTAATGACTCTGGATTTTACTGGTATCTGTTGTAATGTCCCCTTTTTCATCTCTAATTGTATTAGTTTGGGCATTCTCTGTCTTTTGGTTAGTTTGGTTAAGAGTTTGTCAATTTCATTTATCTTTTCTGAGAGCCAACCCTTTGCTTTATTCTTTGTATTGTTCTTTTAGTCTCTATTTCATTAATTTCTGCCCTGATCTTTATTATTTCTTTTGATGTGTTTATTTTGGGTATTGCTTGTTCTTGTTTTTCTAAGACCTTGAGGTGCATGATTAAGTTATTTATTTGAGTCCTCTCTGATTTTTTACTGTAGACACTCATAAACTTCACTCTTAGAAGCACCTTTGCTGTATCCTAAAGGTTCTGGTAGGTTGTATTTACATTTTCATTTGGTTTTAGGAATTTTTAAATTTTCCTTCCTGATTTCTTCATCCTACTGGTACAAAAACAGACAAATGGACCAGTGGAATAGAATAGAGGATTCAGAAATAAACCCATGCAGGGATAGCCACCTGATGTTGGATAAAGGTGCCAAAAATTTATGTTGGAGAAAAGACAACATCTTAAACAAATTGTTATGGGAACACTGGATACCCACATATAGAAGACTGAAATTGGATCTCTATCTCTCATCTTGTAAAAAAAATCAGTTCAAAAATGGTTCAGAGACCTTATGTAAGACTTCAAACTTAGAAATTACTAGAGGAAGACATATCAAAAACAGTTCAAGAAATAAGCATGGGCAATGACTCTCTGGAATGGACTCCCATAGCTCAGGAAACAGTAGCAAGAATTAACAAATGGGATTTCATGAAATTAAAAATATTCTGCACAGTAAAGGAGAAAACTAACAGAGTGAAGAGATAGCTTGTTACGTTCATTTGATCTATGGTGTTTAACTCTGAAGTTTTTGTTGATATTTTGTCTGGATGTTAATCTGTTGAGAAGCATGGGATATTGGAGGCACACACTATTATTGCATCTGGACCTATTTTCTTGGTTGATTATTCCCTTTATTAATATATAGTTACCTTCTTTATCTCTTCTGTATAATTTTGGCTTGAGGTCTATGTTGTCTGATGTAAGGATGGCTACTGCTGCTTGGTTTTGGCTTCTACTTTCTTGGTATATTGACTTCCATTATTTCACTTTCAGTCTGTTTTTCTTTGCCAGTGAAGTATGTTTCCTGCAGAAAACAAATAATTGGACCAAGTTTTTTTAATCTAACTAGCTAGTTTGAGCTTTTTAATTGGGGACTCAAGAACATTTATATTTAGAGATATTATTGAAAGAATTTGCTGATTCTTGCAATTGTGTTGGGCATTTTCCTTGTTGTTGAATATTATTTGTTCTTTTGGTTCTCCTCTACTTATATTAGCTCCCATGTGTCTATCAATTTGCTATACTGTGGGGGCTTGTGTGTTGTGATTCTGAAAGCTATAACACCAGTATTAAAGACACCAGCAGAATCACTTAGGGTGGATAGGTTTCAGCTGGGCTTCCAGACTAAGACAGACTAGGGAGAAGGACATGGATAACCTACTCCCAAAACAATTAGCCATTGAAAACCCTGTGAATAGCAAAGAAACACTGTCAGATATAGTGCTGGAAAATGAGCCCTCTAGGTTGGAAAGTACTCAAAAGACAACAGGGTAAGTGTGGCCTTCTCAAAGTAGTTGTTGTTGTTAGGTGCTGTCGAGTCAGTATCCAACTCATAGCAACCCTGCATACAACAGATGAAACACTATTGTCAGTGCTTCTTTGCCATTCATAGGGATTTCAATGGCAGATTGATTTTTGGGAGTGGGTTGCCACGTCCGTCTCCCAAACCTACAACATCTGGTGTTCCCAGGTGGTCTCCTATCCAAGTACTAACCAGGTCCGACCCTGCTTAGCTTCCAAGACCTGATGGGATCAGATGCCATAGGGCTACGGCTGTAGGCTCTCAAAGTAGAGTCTACCTTAATGAAAGAAACGGAGTAAAGCCCCAGAGACCTCCATTTGCTGATGTAGTACCACTCAAAATGAAAAGGAACAACTGTAAATATCCATTAATAAATAGAGTATGATCTACTATGCCAGGAATGACAAACTAAAGACAAATGGGTTTGCATTAGTCATTTAAAAAGACATCTCAAGATCAGTTTTGAAGTACAATACTGTCAGTGATAGAATAATATCCATACAACTATAAGAAAGGCCAGTTAATATGACTATTATTCAAATTTACACACTCACCACTAAGGCTTCAAATGAAGATAGGGAAGATTTTTACCAGCTCCTGAAATCTGAAATAGAGTGAGCATGCAATCAAGATGTACTGATAACTACCGGTGACTGGAATGCAAAAGCTGGACACAAAGAACAAGTCTCAGTATTTGGAAAATATAGCCTTGGTGATAGAAATGATGCTGTAGATTACATGGTAGAATTTTGTCAAACCAACGACTTTTTCATTGCAAATATATATTTTTTTCACCAACATAAATGTACTATACACATGGAAGTCATCAAATGGGACATGCAGTAACCAAACTGACTACATTTGTGGAGATGATGGAAAAGCTCAATATTAGAAGTCAGAACAAGACCAGGTGCTGATTGTGGATCAGACCATTAACTGCTCATATGCAGATTCAAACAAACTGAAGAAAACTAGAACAACTGTGTGAGAGCTAAGGTATGACCTTGAGTATATCCCACCTGAGTTCAGAGACCACCTCAAGAACAGGTTTGATCCATGAGACGTTAATGATTGAAGACCAGATGAGTTGTGGTATGACATCAAAGACATCATTCATGAGGAAAGCAAAAGGTTATTTAAAAAGACAGCAAAAAAGAAAAGACCAAATTACATGTCAGAAGAGATTCTGAAACTTACCCTTGAACTTCAAGCAGCTAAAGTGAAAGGAAGACATGACAAAGTTAAACAACTAAACAAAAGATTTCAAAAGGCAGCTTGAGAAGACAAAATCAAATATTATAATGACATGTGCAAAGAGCTGGAGATAGAAAACTAAAAGGAAAGAATACACTCTGTTTTTCTCAAGCTTAAAGAATTGAATTAAAACTCAATCCTTAAGAGGCAATAGTGAAGGATTATATAGCAAAAATACTAAATAACTCAGGAAACATCAGAAGAAGATGGATGGAATACACAGAGACATACCAAAAAGGGTTGGTAAATGACCAATCATTTCAAGAGGTTGCATATGAGCAGGAACCAATGGTACTGAAGGACAAAGAGGAAGTTGCCTTAAAGGAATTGGCAAAACACAAGGCTTCAGGAATTGATGGAATACCAATTGACATGTTTCAACAAACAGATGCAGCAATGGAGGTGCTAAATTGTTTATGGCAAGAGATTTGGCAAACAGCTACCTGGCCAACTGACTAGAAGAGATTCATATTTGTGCCTATCCCAAGAAAGGGGATCCAACCAAATGTGGAAATTATCAAACAGTATCATTAATATCACTCACAAGTGAAATTTTGCAAGGATAATTGAAAAGCAACAGCAGCAGTATATAGACAAGAGAACTACCAGAAAATTCCACCAGATCTAGAAAAATGTGTGGAACCAGGGACATCATTGCTGACATCAGATGGATATTAGACAAAAGTAGAGGACACCAGAAAAACATCTATCTATGTTTTATTGTCTATGCAAAGGCATTTGACTGTGTAGATCATATGAATTATGGATAACTTTGCATAAAATGGGAATGCCAGAACACTGAATTGTACTCATGAGGAATATGTACATGGACCAGGAGGCAGTTGTTCAAATGGAACAAGGAAATACTGCATGGTTTAAAGTCAGGAAAGGTGTGTGTCAGGGCTGTATCCTTTCACCTTACCTCTTCAATCTCTATGCTGAGCAAATAATCTGAGAACCTGGACTTTATGACAAAGAACTCAACATCATGATTAGAGGAAGATACATAAACAACCTGTGTTATGCAGATGACATGACTGCTGAAAGTGAAGAGGATTTGAAACATGTACTCATGAAGATCAAAGAATGCAGCCTTCAATATGGATTGTACCTCCATATCAAGAAAACAAAACCCTTCCAGCTGGGTCAGTACACACCCTCATGATAAATGGAGAAAATATTGAGGTTGTCCAGGATTTTGCTTTACTTGTTTCTCCAATCAACACCTACATAAGCTGCAATCAAGAAATCAAAACATACATTGCTTTGGGAAAATTTGTTGCAAAAGACCTGTTTAAAGTACTGATATGTAAAGACGTCACATTGAGGATGAAGGTGCACCTGACTCATGCCATGGTACTTTCAGTCAAATGATACGGTTGTGAAAGCTGGATGTTGAATAATAGAGACAGAATAATTGATGCTTTTGAATTATGGTGCTGGAGACAAATACTGAATATGACATGGACTGCCAAAAGAACCAACAGATCTGTCTTTGAAGAAGTGCAACCAGAGTGCTCCTTGGAAGGTAGGATGGCTACACTGCATCTGACATAGTTTGAATATGTTGTTAGGAGGGATCAATCCCTGGAGAAGGACACAATGTTTGGGACAGTGTCAGGTCATCAAAATAACAAGGTCCCTCAACCAGATGGATTGGCACAGTGTCTGCTACAGTGGGCTTGAAATTAAAAAATATTGTTTGTCTCTCACAAAATCTGGGAGTATTTTGTTTTGTTGCACATGTTGTTGTTATTAGGTGCTGTCCAGTCCAGTCTGACTCATAGTGACCCTATGTACAGCAGATCAAAACACTTCTTGATTCTGTACCAGCCACATGATCTTATTTATATTTAAGCCTGTTGTTGCAGAAACTGTGTGAATCCATCTGGTGGAGGGTTTTCTTTTTTTTTCATTGAACTGCCACTCTCCCAAACATGATGTCTTTCTCCAGGCATTGATCTCTCCTGACAACATGTCCAAAATATGTAAGACACAGTCTGGCCATTCTTGCTTCCAAGGAACACTCTGGTTGCACTTCTTCTAAGACAGATCTGTTGGTTCTTTTGGCAGTCCATGGTATACTCAATAGTCGTCTCCAGCACCATAAATCAAAAGCATCAATTCTTCTCCTGTATCCCTTGTTCAAGGTCCAGCTTTCACAACCATATCATGCGACTAATATACCATGGTATGAGTGAGACGCACCTTTGTCTTCAATGTGACATCTTTACTTTTCAATACTCTAAAGAGATCTTTTGCCACAGCTTTTCCTAGAGCAATGTGTCTTTTGATTTCTTGACTGTTGCTTCCACAGTTGTTGATTATAGAGCCAAGCAAAGCAAAATCTTGGACAACCTCAATCTTTTCTCCATTATTGGGAAGTTGCGTACTGACCCAGTAATAAGGATTTTTGTTTTGTTGATGTTTAGTTGCAACCCATATCAAAGGCTGTGATTTTTGATCTTCATCAGTAAATATTTTAAATCTTCTTCACTTTCAGCAAGCAGAGTTGTGTCATCTGCATAATGCAGGTTGTTAATGAGTCTTCCTGCAATTCTGATGCTGTGTTCTTCCTCATAATGTCCAGCTTCTTGGGTTATTTGCTCAGCATATAAATTGAGGAGATATGGTGAAAGTATACAGCCCTGATGCAAACCTTTCTCAACGTTAAACCAGGTAGTGTTTCCTTGTTTTATTTGAACCACTGCCTCCTGGTCCACATACAGATTCCTCATGAGTACAATTAGGTGTTCTGGTATTCCCATTTTCCAAAGTGTTATCCATAATTTATTATGATCCACACAATCAAATGCCTTGGAATAGTCAATAAAACATAGATAGACATCTTTCTGATATTCTCTGCTTTTGGCTAATATCTACCTGACATTAGCAATGATATCTCTAGTTCTCTGCCCTCTTCTGAATCCTGTTTGATTTTCTGGTAATTCCCCGTCTATATACTGCTACAGTTGCTTTTGAATGATCATTAGTAAAATTTTGCTTGCATGTGGTATTAATGATATTGTCCGATAGCTTCCTCATTCAGTTGGATCCCATTTTGGGGGGATAGGCACAAATATGGATCTCTTCCAGTCAGTTGGCCAAGTAGCTGCTTTCCAAATCTATTGGCATAAACATGCTAATTCCTCCAGTGCTGCATGTGTTTGTTGAAAAATATCTATTAGTATCCCATAAATTCCTGGAGCCTTGTGTTTTGCTAGTTCTTTCAAGGTGGTGTCCACTTCATCCTTCAATACCATTGGTTCCTCTTCATATGCAACCTCTTGAAATGGTTGGTCATATACCAATTTTCTTTTGTATAATGACTCTGTGTATTCCTTCCCTCTTCTTTTGATGTTTCCTGCATGGGTTAACATTTTCCCTGTAGAATCTTTCACTATTGCCACTCGAGGCTTGAATTTTTCTTCACTTCCTTAAGCTTGAGAAACACAGAGCATGTTCTTCCCTTTTGGTTTTCTGCCTCCAACTCTTTGCACATGTCATTATAATATTTGTTTTTGTCTTCTCAAGCAGTCTTTTGAAATCTTCTGTTTAGATCCTTAACTTCACCAGGTCTTCCTTTTACTTTAGCTGCTCGATGTTCAAGGGCAAGTTCCAGCATCTCTTTTGACAGGTAATTTGGTCTTTTCTTTTTTCTTTTTTTTTTTTTTAATAACTTTTTCTTCCTTCTTGAATGATATCTTTCATGTCATGCCACAACTCATCTGGTCTCTTATTTGTGTTTAGTACATTAAACCTATTCTTGAGGTGGTCTCTGAACTCAGGTGGGATATACTCAAGGTCTTACCTTGGCTCTTGTATACTTGTTCTAATTTTCTTCAGCTTCAGTTCAGCTTGCATATGAGAAGTTGATGGGCTGATCCACAGTCAGCACCTGGTCTTGTTTTGACATTTGATATAGAGCTTTTCCATCATCTCTTTCCCCATATGTAGTCAATTTGATTTCTGTTTGTTCCCTCTGGTGAAGTCCATGTGTATAGTCTCTGTTTATGTTGTTGAAAAAATATATTTGCAATGAAGAGTTCATCAGTCTGATAAAATTCTATCATGCGGTCTCCAGCTTCGTTTCTGTCACCAAGACCATATTTTCCAACTACTGAGCCTTCTTCTTTGTTTCCAACCTTTGCATTCCAGTCACCAGGGATTATCAGTATGTCCTGATTGCATGTTTGATCTATTTCAGATTGCAGAAGCTAGTAGAAATCTTCCCTTTCTTCATTTGTGGCCTTAGTGGTGGGTGCATAAATTTGAATAATAGTCATATTAACTGGCCTTCCTTGTAGACAAGTGGATATTATTCTATCACTGACAACATTGTATTTCAGGACAGATATTGAAATGTCTTTTTTGATGATGAATGCAACCCCATTCTTTTTAGTTTATCATTTCCAGCATAGTAGACCATTTGATTATCTGACTCAAAGTGGCCCATGCCAGTCCATTTTAGCTCACTGATGCCTAGAATATCAATGTTTATGCATTCAATTTCTCTTTTAATGATTTCTAACTTTTCTAGATTCATACTACGTACATTCCATGTTCCAATTATTAATGGATGTTTACGGTTGTTTCTCCTCATTTTGAGTTATGCCACATCAGCAAATGGAGGTCCCTGGGGCTTTCTTCCATTTCCATCATCACGGTAGACTCTCTTTGGAGGAGGCAACTCTTCCACAGTAGTCTTTTGAGTGCCTTCCAACCTGGGGGGCTCATTTTCCGGCACTACATCTGACAGTGTTTCTTTGCTATCCATAGAGTTTTCAATGGCTAGTTATTTTGGGAGTGGTTCACCAGTGCTTGTTCCCTAGTCTGCCTTAGTCTGTAAGCTCAGCTGAAACCTGTCCACCATGGGTAACTCTGCTGGTATCTGAGATACCAGTGGCATAGCTTTCAGCCCCATTGCAATACATAAGCCCCCATAGTGTGGCAAACTGACAGATATGTGGGGGCTGTTGTACATAGGGTCACTATAAATGGGACCCTATTAAATGGCACCTAGCAACAACAAACAATTTATACTAGGGTTTTGCTGGCTTCCTGATTTGGGCATGATTGAATCTCTCCTATTTTCATTAGTTCATCTGTTTGTCTCATGAAATTTATTATTTCCTGAAGTCTTATTAAGAGTGCCTTTCTTCCATCTGTGTGTGTAGGGTTCCTTGAAGCGTCTTCCGTAATGTTGGCTTGGTGGACATGACTCACTTTAGTTTGTGCTTGTTTTAGAGGGGCTTTTTTGTTTGTTTGTTTGTCCACCAATTGTTAAGCATAATTTTGCTGGATATAGTAATCTTGGTTGGAAGTTATTTGCTTTCAGGGCTTGAAATATCATTTCATGTTTTCCTGGATTTTAGACTTTCTTCCGAGGTTTGATATAGTTCTGATGGTTTTTCTTTTGAAAGTGAATAGGTGTTTTTTTCTTGCAGCTTTTAATTTTGTTTCCTGTTTTGTGGTCTTCGTGTTTTAACTGTAATATGTTGTGGGAAGGTTCATTTTTGGTCATGTCTATTTGGTATTCTAAATGTCCTTTATACTTGGATGTCCATATTTTTCCATCAGACTTGGAAATTTTTGCTATAATTTTTTTTTTGAATAGCCTACAGCCGTAGGGCTGGGATTTAGCTCAGTGGGTAGAGCGCTGCACTGCAGTCTCTGGGGCCCCGAGTTCAATTCCCAGCACCGCAAAAATGGGAGAAGGGCCTGGCAATCCACTCCCAAGGCAATCCCGAAGCACTCAGCCATTGAAAACCCTATAAGGGTCGCTATGAGTTGGATACCGACTCGATGGCACCTAACAACAACAACAACAACAACAACAACAGCTGTAGCCCTATGGCATCCAATCCCATCAGATCTTGGAAGCTAAGCAAGGTCGGGTCTGGTTAGTACTTGGATGGGAGACCGCCTGGGAACACGAGATGCTGTAGGCTTGGGAGATGGACCTGGCAACCTACTCCCAAAAATCAATCTGCCATTGAAAACCCTATCAACAGCAGAGAAGCACTGACAGTAGTGTTTCCCCTGTTGTACATAGGGTCACTATGAGTCAGATCCCAACTTGATGGCACCTAATGACAACAACAATTTTTGAATAGGTTTTTAATGCATTTAGTTTTTAACTTAGTTCATTTTTCTATCTGATGGATTCTTGTTTTGTCTCTTGATCATGTCACAGAGTTATTGAAATTTGTGGTCATGTTTACATGTCTTTACTGACATATGAATGTAATATTTCCTCAATCTTCTCTTCCATCTCTGACAGTGTTTCTTCAGCTTGATCTAGTCTATCAGTATTGCTTTCCACTGTGCTTTTCATTTGATTTATTGAGCTGTTTATTTCTAAATTTTTCTCTTAAAATTTCAATTTCCTTGCTGAATTTCTCATCTGTATTGCTGACTTTCCCTTTTACCTTGCTGACTTTCTTATTCAGGTCCTGAATTGATATTCTTACTTCACTTAACTGCTTGTTTATATCCTCTTTGAAGTCATTAATCTTTTTTTACAAGTAGACTTGAAAACTTCTTGTACAGCATTTCAACCATTTCAGTATCTTTGGATTTGGTAACTGTGAGTTATGGTCTTTTGGAGGAGACATGGTGTCTTTCTTTTTCATGTTTTTTTTTTGTTGTTGTTGTTGTTTCTGGGTTGTGATTTACACATCTGTTGGGATGGATATCTCTTCTGGTTTTATTTGGAGATCTTCCTACTGAGCAGCCTTCTCTTGAGTGCTCAATTCCCAGTACTGCTCAGAGAGGAGCAAGCAAACCACTGTCACAGCTACAATCCCAAGTCAAATCAGATCTAGAAACACACTCTGAATCAGGTAAAACCACCTGCTATGTCACCAGTGATGATAAAACAGAAAATGGTAACCATAATATAGAGTAAGATACAAAACTAAAAATTATTTACTATAAATGTAAAAATAGTAATTGAATGAAATAAATGGAGGAGGAAGGGAAAGGAGAAAAAGACATGAGAAGCAAGGTTAAATAAAAGGAAAAAGAAGAAAGGAAGTATCATACATATTTTATCAGATTTATCAGTAAGTTTTTTATAGTTTGTGATCTTATTTTGCTTTTTATCATTTTACCATTGACCTTTCTGAGCGCCTTTACTTGGTCACAGCATTATCTTTTAAAAATTGCCCTTAAGAATCTTTTCATTTTGATTGGAGTATACAATGTATTTGTATTTCTGTTCAGGTCACTCAGACACAGCTTTTCACTTCCCCAGTTATGCATGGGGTGATTTCTACTTTCAGGACTGGCAATAAGCTGTTGTGAAACAGGTCTCATCAGCATAGGGAAGCTACTCAGTCTCAGGTCCTTCAGCCTGAATACTCAGCATTGAGTCCCTGTGAGGATGAGCAACCAAATCTCATTCTGCAGTGTAGATAAATCTCATGAGTTAAAATGCACACAGTGAGCAATCTTGCAGCCAAATACAACAGTTTATGGAACATTCTTGTTTAGTACCTGGAACATGACAGCCACTGTTGTACTTTCTGCTCTCTCCAGGGATGATGTTTCAAAAAGTTCAACCAAAGGTCAATTCTTTAGCTGGAGGAGGACCAGCTGTTAACTCTTTCCTCCCTGGAACAACAGCATCAAAATTAAAAGATGGTAGACAAACAAAATTTGTTCTTCTGCCTTGAGTTCTCCAGATTTCTAATTCTGATGAGGAACTCTCCTATCTAAAATTTTTTGGAAGTCTTTTGTTCATTATCCCACAGAGTCAATTTTTTTTTATCAACTTTGTCAACTTTTTCTTTCTCTCTTCATTATGCAGCATCCCATTCCACTAGGCTAGACATATAAGGAGATTATTTAAATGGCAGCCGCATTTATAAGAAATTAGGCATGTTAATTTGACACCTCCTTTACATCTTTCCCACAAAACATAAGGACACTGTCTCTGTGGGTTTGAGCTGAAATATTTCCCACCAGATGTCTTTAGGCCTTGTGTGAAAAGATTCAATTAAAAAATTATACAATCATCCTGGGTTCATAGCCTTCACTTTAAGATCTTTGTTTTCATGTGAAAACTTTTGCTATTCTCTTCTCTTAAAAAAATCCCTAATCCTTCCTTTTGTATAATACTAATCTGACACCTTTCTTAAAGATGTTTTTAGCTTCCTTATTTTAAAGGAGCAACAAATAAGGTATGTAAAAGTTTCCAACAGGTGGATTAATGAGGCAAAGTCTTCCCCCATTTTTCTTACTGCATGAGTAACGAAGAACCAACAGTTTCAGGTTGATGGCAAGATTTGCGAAAAACTATACCAAAATTAAACAACTAGCAAATATCTGTAAATTACTATATAGCAACTAGTAGGGGCAGCATGGATCATAAAGAAAGTAAAGAGGTAATAAATAAGGATTAACTTGCCCCTGGCAAACTCCCTACAGGCTGCCCTCCCAAATAGGAGGTTGACCTTTGCAGAGCAGAGGTTATTACTTACCAAAAGTCTGCCACCTAGAATTTTCCTACATTCCTACCTTAAGGTAATTAATACTGGTTAGTGCTGATGTAAAGAATTGAGGCCAAATGGACTGGTTTTATATGTCACAAACTAAAGTCTTAGAACTCATGTTCAGGGAGATGATGGTGTTCTCCCAACCAATGAATGCTGAGAGGGCTGAACAAGACCACTTTCTAACATCATCTAATGCTACTGGATGCCAGTGCCTAAGTACATCGGGGAGGAGCTGGTGCTTCCCCTAAGTGTGCAGTTTAAAGGCCATAATTTAAGGACCATGGTTGTCTCCCAGTCTGACATCAGTCATGGTAGATCCACATATGCTTCCTGAGAATGTGATAGGCACCAAAGAGACCACACACCTGCTCCTGTTCCCATCTCTGCCATGGGTGAGGGCTGCTCTTTAGTGCTTGTTGCTAGAAGGTTAACAAATTATATCTGGCAAAAAGTTCCTATTCCTAAAGAATGAGGACCATGAATAAAAATTTTGGATGACTACAAAGCGAGGCAGCTACTGGAGAGCAAAGTAGAAATTGGATTCAACAAAGAGTGGAGGGGCCAACTTGAGCCTATGAACCCTGCCTTTCTTGTTCCAGTGGACTGTAATGAGGACTTGTAATGTCAGTGTTTCTAGGTCCTCTGGTTTAAAAAAAAAATCAGAAATCCAGATTTTACTTCGGCAGATTTACTGTGAGATCCTCTGGTATGGGTACTTAAAATATTCTGAGAACAAATAAAAATAACCCCAAACACAACCAACCAAAAAGAAATTCTTCAAGGTCTAGTACTACGTAAACTTAACACACTGTCCTGTGGTCCACAGCTTACTAATGTTCAACCTCCATACAGATGACACATGCTGTGAGATTCAGGCAATCTGAATGTCAAGACAAGTGTAAAGGACAGATGAGCCAACTATAAAAATAGTCTACCAAGAAAAGTAGATACATTCTATCCTCAAACTGTTGTCAGGGTGTGTGGAATGCTTAAAACAAACTCTGTAAGATTCAATGGATTTTTTTGTGAATACATAAAGGAAAGAAAATCTCAGAAGCATCTGTGCATCAAGAGGATATCATATTACCTCCTACAAAGCCAGAAACTGCTGAATGACAAAGTAAATTTCTTTTTGTCTGGCATCTAGAGTTCTTTTGAAGATACCTACCTTTTCTTTTTCTTTTCTTTGCTTTCCATTTTCTTTTTCAACTTTAGGTCAAGGATACACTTTGTTGGCACAGCTTAATCACAGGCAAATAGTACCATGTTAAGTTGACCAGGTTCCACTCTAGGACATTTTCTACCTGAAATGACAGGAAAACTCTGTTTCACAAAATTACTAATAGGCAATTAATGAAACTCCCACTCCTACTTTGAAGAGTAATAAAAGCAAGTCAAGCACAACAGTCATGTGTGAAGCATCTGCCATGTACATAGAAAATGCTGCACAGCCTTACCAAGTTAAATAACTGGTTAAACAGCTAGTTAGTGTTGAAGATGGGGCTCACACCTAGAATTACCTCATTTCTAAGACTGTTTTAAGCAACATCAGTAGACTGTCTCAGCCATTTCTCAGAGAAAAAAGCCTTATTTTCCTCCTAAAGACACTAAGATGTATAGAAGTGAATTTGTCAAGGGAATACATCTAAAATGATACATCTAAAATGATAAAACAGCCCAAATTCCCAGACTCTGAGTCCCAAACACTTCCCACTCTGTCATCAGTATAATTGCCTCCTAGTCAGGAAACATTTGAGACTAAGCTAGAAATTGCCCCATGAAACTAGGTACTCAGAAATGTCTTATTCCTCATTCATTATTCTGTGGGTCAGCAATTTTTGCTGGACTCAACTGAAGTCATTTATGTGCAAATGCTACCCTCCAGCTGTGCTTGGGAATGGCCTGGGAAGACAGTGGTAAAGGGAATTTCTCTGAGTGGTCAGAATTTCATGTTTATCTCTGTTTGTCCTCTACATGGAAGGAGTGATGGTCTGATATTCAGGTTAAGATTGCCTTATGCCAGTTGCTAGTGGCTGGCTGGTCAGGAATTTGAATAAACAAGATTGGAAGATTGGTGACAAGGGGGTTGGTGGGGCATATGTGATAGAACCTCTCAGAAGGACACTGAAAGTAGAGATCATTGCATCCTATGCCACTGGATCTCATTACAAAAGAGATTCACCATCAGACATGCGGATCTGAGGATAATGGCTAACCTCCTTCCTCAGCCACCTTGATACTTGCATGACATGCACAGGTACAAAGTGACCACAGCGGCATGGAAAAAGCTCTGAAGGGCTTCACCCTCCAGACTCCACCTTACCAAGTTCATATGGCAATTGCTGCTGCTGAGCTGCTGAACGCCAGCCGGCTAGCAAGAGAAGCTTATGCTAAGACCCCCAATATGGCAACATTCCCCAGAGGGCCACCTGCAGCCTTCATGACACAAGATCTTTTTTTTTTTTTTTTTTGTACCATAGAAGGGAAAGTAATTCCATTAAAGATATAAATTGCTAAACATGGATTCACTTTCCCCACTATTCTTGTGTTCATGTGTATTTTATTCATGAATATGATATTCTACACAGTATCACTTCTGATTAGAGAACTAATTATATGGCAAAGTGATGTGGGCTTTCACCACAGAATTAAGGGGATTTATGGGTCTCATCACACAGAAGCAGCTTGCTCTAATAGAACAATAGGACAGCCTGCTAAAGCCTTTGCTGTGATGCCAGCTGGAGACAAAAGACATCAGTCAAGAGTCAGTGCCATTTCTCTCACAGCCAGAATGCATGGTCCCAGAATCAAGGATAAGTGATGGGAGTAGCCCTCCTATGGCACTAAATAAGCCATTTAAAAGAATTTTGCTTTTCTGGCTTCAAATGTTGAGCTTAGTGGCTTTGAAGATGCAAGGATTCAAGGCAGCAATGCTACCACTTGGAAAGCAAGTGGCAACTTCATTAAATTGGAATGTGAGACAGTCTTATGATAATCCTTTCACCAGCTTGGGTTCCTTATGATCCTGATCCACCTGGCAGAGAAGGAAGTGACTCTTGTGATTGGGATGGTTGACATAGGTTTTGAAAAGGAAAATGGGTTGTTGCTTTATAATTGGGGCAAGAAGAACTATGTCTGCAGTATTCTGTTAGGATTATCAGTTCCATTGTCAATGGAGAACTACAATAATCCAATAAAGGCAGGATTCTAAGAAATGGAGGGTTGAGTCCCCCTATCAGAAGAACCTATGAAAGAGGCTCTGGTAGAGAGTAAGATCTTGCAAGATGTAGAGGAAGTACCATGTGGTTATCAGTTTAGGTCTATTGAATGAACATCTAGGGAAGTGGAGACTATAGCAGCTCTGTGCTGTCATTTATTTACCCAACTTTTCATCATAATTTAGATGAGAACTGCTTGTGGGTGCATTTTATCACTAAAGAAAAAGGAATTCCTTTAACTCTTAAAGCATCCTTGCAAATAGCTCTCCTCAATTCCTTTGAGAGTATGCCATCTATTTGTTATTATGAATGGATAAAGTGAAGAATTACCACTGATAACCTTAAAATAAATCAATTTTTCAAAAGCTCTGAATGCATTTTACCATCGTGACTTTGGCATCCTTACTAGTGCATTTCAACCCGAGTATAAAAATCAAGAGCAAGTGGTTTCAGTTTGAAGTTCTGAATACAGCATTTCAAATCCAATGAAGTATAATCTTTTAGATTATGAAAATGCTTGAGGTTTATTATTCACTACTGATAACAAAGAATCAATGTGCCATTAGTGATTATTCATAGGCTATTTATAGACTTGGCTCATTACAAACTTAAGTTAAAATTTTAGTTGGTAACATTATAGAATTGTACACTTTACAGTATTGAGTTCCAAACAGCATTGAACATGTGATGAAAGCTATGCAACTTCTTTGCAGAAAAACAATCATACACACAAATTATAGAAATGTTCCAAAGTTTATCCCATTTTAGATCTCATTCACCTGACTGTTTATCTCTTTCAAGATTATTGTGACTACTGATGATGGGCTATTATCTATGTGAACTCCACAGTCTTAAGAAACACCATTACTTTACTTGTAATTTCCAAAAGAAAAGAAATTGCATTACTTTTAGACCAAAATGAAGGGAATGTATTTGGTGGACTGAATTGAATCAGTTAATGAAAATGTTACACTTCTCTAATAGCAGGGTGGTTCAGGTATTGGTATTTCTGAGTTCTAAATCAGGAGCATGTAGCCATAGCACTGTGGCATTTGATCCCATCAGATTTCAGAAGCTAAGCAGGGTCAGACCTGGTTAGTACTTGGATGGGAGACCACCTGGGAATACTAGGTGCTGTAGGCTTGGGAGAAGGACCTGTAACCCACTCCCAAAAAACCATCAGCCATTAAAAACCCTATGAATAGCAGAGAAGCACTGACAATAGTGTTTCACCTGTTGTATGTAGGGTCGCTATGAGTCAGATAGCTACTCAATGGCACCTAACAACAACAACAAAGCAGAAGAAAATAATCTTAAGAATCCATGGCAAAAACATTGTAACTCAGAAGTAAATGTAGTAATTGCAAGTATTTGAAATAGCTCAGATTTCCAACAGAAAACAACTAAAAAATAAGATAAGAAACTGGGAACTCCCTCATCTTTTTTTAAAACAAAAGTTCCAAAAATCTCATGAAAATACCCAAACAGATCAGATTCATTTTCTTTCTAGTTTAGTTAGGTCTCTAATATTAA
The DNA here is from genome assembly GCA_007922755.1 of Pedetes capensis. Taxonomy (NCBI): domain Eukaryota; kingdom Metazoa; phylum Chordata; class Mammalia; order Rodentia; family Pedetidae; genus Pedetes; species Pedetes capensis. Next base: position 17,166 of record VMDO01016597.1, read on the forward strand.
CTAATTCTATCTTTATTTGGTAAATAACATTGTTTGGATGCATTTCTGAGTTCCTTAGGTTAAATATCTAGATGAGCTAGAATGAATTTGGTGTTTTTGTGGGCTAGGATATCAGTATTTTACTTTGATAAGTAACTGTACACTATGATGTTAAATTACTATGCTGCCAGGCATGTTGGCTCACACCTGTAACCCAGCAACTGAGGCAGGAAGATCTCTAGTTCAAGGCCAGAGGCAGCCTGTGCAACTTAGCAAGACTCGGCCTAAACAAATAAGCAAATAAGTAAATAGTGCTGGGGATGGTGGTGCTTACCTCTTATCCCAGCAACTTTAGAAGTGGAGGCAGTAAGATTGCAAGTTTGAGGCCAGAAGCAGCTTGTGTGTTTAGGAGACTCTGTCTCAAGATAAAAGACTAAAAAATGTACTACAGGTCAAGCTCAGTGGTAGACTGCTTGCAAAATATGTATAGGGCCTTATGTTCAAACCTCCAGTACTGCAAAAAAATAAATACATAAATAAAATAAAGTTAACATAAATAAATAAATAATTGGGACCAGGGAACATCTCAGTGGTAGAGCATGTGCATGGGCAAGGCCCTGAGTTCAACCTCCAGCATTGAAAAAACAATACACACACACACACACACACACACACACACACACACACACGCACACTCACACACTCCCCAAAACAGAAAACAAAACAAGTGAACAAACAACAACAAAAACAAAAACACCATGCTAGAGTTTCCCAAACAAATACTTTCTGCCTTGTAGTTGTTTCTTTTAAAGACGTCCCAGAGCTGGGTACCATGGAGCATGCCGATAATTCCAGCAACTTGAGAAGCCAAAGCAGGAAGATCAAGGTTCCAGGTTAGATGCAGCCTGTGCAACTTAGCCACACCTTGTCTTAAAATAAGAAATTTAAAAAGGGGCTGGGGCGCATCTCAGTGGTGAGCAGTTGTGTAGCATGCACAAAGCCCTAGGTTCAACTCCCAGAATGTAAAAAAAAAAAGTTAGATATTCTATATTACAGGAGGAACTCTATATGTTATGGTCTGAAAAAAAAATTAAATGTCTGCAAGGTAAAAAATTCAGCTTGATTGTAATGGTAGTTATATGACCTTTTTCATTTGCCCATACTCATAGGAATGAATGTACAACAAAAAGTGAATTTTCTGTACATATTCAAATAAGAAAGGAAAAAACTGGGCAGCATATCTTCCCAAGTGTATTAAAACGAATTGCAACAAGATATTTCAATTTAAGCAAGGAACTCTGGTGCCAAATATCAATGTGAACTGACATAAAACAAACACATTATGAACATCCAAAAATCTGGATTTACAATAGAAATGTTGACAGCTTCAGAAATTAAATAGCACTCAATCACTCATTTTCTTTGCGGGTAAGATTTGGACCCTGCTGGGCTTATAATTTTGTTTTCTCTTCTTGTGCTGTTCATGTGTAAATATTGCCAATTTCATTTGACACAATAAAGGAAAACAACTTAATTTTGTTTCAAAACTAATGAACAACACGGATACCATCCTTTAGATGACGGGGGATAATATGTTTCTTAGGGGGAAAAAATCAAGCCATTTCAAATGTGTTTGTAACAAGGAAACAAATTTATTGATTTTAAAAGACAAGACACCATTTTGTTTTGAAAAACACAAGAAAGCTAGCCTGAGTTCAAGTCTGAAATATTCAGAAAAATCCTACTAATATCTTTAGTATGTTCCAGTCATTTGTTTAAACAACACACTAAAAGTTAATATATATTTTTATAATTATAAAAGTTCCCCAGTTATTGTACAGTACACAATACAAATCGCCCACAAACTATTATTTAGCTCCTGCCAATTTTGAGAGGACATGATATACTAAAAGATTTAGCATTTCTCACAAAAATCACATCAGGAAATACGTATTTACAAAATCAAATACATTATACAAAAAACCATCACATGTTATTCGGTAAAGATGTTTTTAAATAATTAAAAAGTTTATTCAACTGTAGTCCAAAAACTGGAAAAGAACATTACATTATCTCACACATACAATCTCTACAAAAGTTGCTTACCTCATTTACATAATATATTCAGTCGATCTTAAAATAAATGTTCAAATATCTCCTAGTGTTACTATGTTTCTGTGCTTGTGGGACTGAATAATGTAATCTGCCACTTACTAAGTGAAATTGAAATGATGGCACTTAAAAAAAAAATACAGTCTCTTAAAAAAAAAAAACACACAATGAAAGAAGTTTTACCTAGAAGGTACGAAAGCCCTGAGTGATAGTAGAATTACTGATTGGTAAGCACTACAATTAACCTAATTAAAAGTTTACCATCTCAGGCACAAATTTCCAAGTTTTCTCAAGGCACTCACTTAAAGTTTCTGTGACCAATGCATTGGCCACCCTCATAGGTCCAAATTGATGATGGAGATGAGTAGAGAAAAAAATTTGCTTTGGTACAAAAGATGCTTTTTAAACGAATAAAATTCAATACCTTCTTTACTGGGTCATTTGCAATTGTGTTTAGCAGTTTAAAACACAGCAATTATTTGTTCAGAAATACTAATTTATTGAAGGAAAAATTTACTTGGTTATCAACAAACAACTACACTTTATTTTGTCCTTCCTCCCCAGAATCAATATTCTTCTAAATAAAGATTTATTGTCCTCATTATTGAGCTACATAACAATTCTTACCAAATACTTCATTACTCAGGGCTTCCAATCCCAACACCACATTTTATTTAAAAAACAAAGAAAAGAGGCAAAAACAAGACATACTCAAATACCAGGACCAAGTAAAAGAAGAGACAAAATACATTTTTTTTAAAAAAAGGACAAATTACCAATTACTTGAAACAAAAGAAAAAACAAATCCTAGGCAGTCACTTTGTAAGTGGCTTTTACTATTTAAGTAAAATTGGTAAACTAAACTCAGGTCTACTGGCACATAAAATCACTAGCAGCAATGATCAAGGCATGCAAACTGAGAAGCATTTACAGTAAATCATCATGAAGAATTCAAAAGAAGAGAGTTAAATTAAAACCCTTTGAGTATTGCATGTTAACACATGAGTAATTTGCATGTTTTGACTTCCTAAACTGCCTAAAAAAGCAACGTTTACGGCATACTTGCACTATGCTATAGATGTCCCTTCATTAGACATCAGAATTGGTTACACTCTTATTTGCGCCCAGCTAGGGCAGCGCAAGCACATCTGCAGACAACACTGCTTTCGTGTTCAATCACCCAGGGGACAGAGGGGATCGAGTGCTCAGAGATTCCCTTGAACAAAATCAGCAATGGTGTAAGCAGACTGACATTTGGAGATATCAGAAGCGGTAGTCATAGCATCTCCTGGCCAGATGAGCTTAAAATCAAGTGCTTTGCTCTCCGTTCTATCTCTATATAATTTCTCTGACAAAGTATTAAAGTTTTGGAGCATATATAAAATTATGCTCTGTGTGAAGTCCCAAACAATATTTTATGAATGATACAACTCCAAATAGCCTAACTTCCCCCAGAGTTCAGAGTCTCTATGTTCGCCGGAACTCAATTCTTCCTAAGGCTTCACTTACACTTGTACTTCCTAAATCTAAATAAACATGATGTTTTGTTTTGTTTCATTTTGGGGAAAAAAGAAGAAACGTAACCCTCTCTTTATCATACCTTTTAAAGGCAATCTAGGTACCTTTCAATGTGCGGAAATCAGTTATGACATAGGTCTACACCGGCCCATGTATTTGTCCTCCTTTTCTAGAGAGTCATGATGTGATGCTAGAAAAGTTGATTTTGTTTTTCTGTAAACAGTACACTTACTTAGATGGCAGTGAATATTTGGGAATAAATATATCAAGCCCTCTTGAAGGAAAATTAAGAGTTGTATATAAAATGTAAGTGTTCAGCATGGAAACACTTTCTCTTCCTACCCCCCTTTAAAAAAACAGCTAATTAGACATTTGGATATAGAGTATATCTTACCGGTCTAAGTCTAAATAAATGATCTGAAAGGCTTTTATCCCCCATTGTATATCTTACAATGCTCAAAGGGTTAATACAAGGCATTACATCAAAAGGGTTTTCTAATACTAGAACTAAGCACTGAATTAATGCTTCTATTCCAGTTTTTTAAAATCACCAAACTTGCAGAAATACTAGGATTCTGTTAATTGATTGGTTCTAACCATACACATGGAGGTTGTTCTGATCTAGTGACAAGCCTGATTTTCAATAGCACTTCATGCCAATCCTCCTCCCCCACATTCTGGTGTGATTCCTATAGCTCATGAAAGTTCTGATTTCAGTATTTGGATGGTTGCCATTGTCTCAAAAGAATTTAGGTGGGGGAGAGGTTATAACAAAGTCAATTGATTGTATACAACCACTGCCTCACATTGTATAAAATGGCGACTTGCCACTTTTTTTACTTTCTACTTGTGTCCACATAGGGAGGACCAACATCACAGTGACACATTTTTTTCTTTTACATAAATGTTTCAAGCACAGCATTATTTTAGACATGTCAAATCTATCTGAATAATTTTTTAAAATCTGTAAATGCATTAGCACTTCTAGACAGTGCATCTGTGTAAAAAACTCATGATTATGGTACCGGAACTCTATTCATTCCTGAATGACTTTATAGCATTCTACAAGAACATGTGCATTTTTACTTGTCTACTACAAATCAAAGGCAGTCAATTTTGCACACTACTAATTTTAGGTATGCAGTGGTAAAATCATTTTTGAATGTTTTCTTCTATTTTTAAAGTACACCATCCAAAGACAGGTGCATGAACCGTGCTATACAGTATGAGAAAAAGCACAAAAAGGAAAGCAAATTTCTGAAAAGGCAATAAGACTTATATAGTCAGTCCAAACATGGTTTGGATAAAAATCCTGAAAAATGACCAGCAATTTGTTATCCAAAGAAAAAACTGAAAGTTGGACCCATGTTCCAAGCAGATGTTTTCCCCATTCCATCCCATTGTTCACTGGTTCATATATGCAAATCTTTTGGGTATGATTCTTAAAGAGTATGTCAAGATCAAACTATGCCCATGATACTTAATCCTATCCTATGAAAATATATTTTCTGAAACTTAAAAATAGCCAATATACCTTCCTTACTTCCTTCCTCCCTTAAAGTGTAGCACTTGGTTTATGTAGATATATTTAACAACTAGTGTTTGATTACAATGTCAAGACATACAAGTATGTATTAAAATGTATACTTGTATCACTTAAAATATGTACTGGTGTCACTTAATAAATCTACTATAAAGGTATTAGGTAATATTATTTAGAAAAGTCACAGTATCAATGAATGAAAAAAATAGAAATAAAATGTTCAATAAGTAAAAAAAGCAATTGCTTTAATTTGTTTCAGTGTATAAATTACTGTTTTTATTTTCTAATATAATTCAGAATTCAAATTCAAAATTGATAAAAATGTGTGTATGTGTGCGTGCATATGTGTCTTACTACAGACTACAAATAACTGGCAACAGCATAAACCATAGGTATTCTTTTGCTTACTGGTCAGAAATATCTACACTAGCCATAAAGAATTACTATTCCTAAGTATACCTAAGGGAAATCAGAATGTTTTTATTGAGGCAATTTCAAACATAATAGTATTTATTTTCTACTCTGTCCTATTTAAAACAAACCATGAACAACTGGAAGAAATGCTGAATCCTGGAGGGTCCCCAATCACTAACTCTCATGAATCTAAATCTGTCCATTATTATCAGATTCCTCTAATGACACAAATACTTCCAATATTAAACTAAAATAATGATAATAAATACATTTAAAGTCAATCAATAAACAAGATGAAACCAGTAAATACATTTGGTCCAATACAGATAAAATATTGTCCTGGGGATGGTAGATAGGACAGGAAACTGAAAAAGATCAGAAAGGCAAGCCAAAATGAACAGTGTTTTTTTTCTTATTATTTGATTTTATGTGCAAGCATTTCCTAATGCATAATGAAGTAGATCATCTTTTGCAGCTTACGATTTTTTTTTTTGCTATATGTTTGTGTGTATGTGTGTGTGTGTGTGTGAGAGAGAGAGAGAGAGAGAGAGAGAGAAAGAGACAGAGGGAGACAGAGGGAGGGAAAGAGGGAGAGTAGAGATGTAAATTCATTCCCTTTTGGGGAGTAAAAGGGAGAATAATTAAATGGTATTTAGATGAAAATTATGTTAGGGTGCTAGTAAAGACTTTCAAATACATAAGTAGGTTGTACAATACAAAATCTGAATCAGTTTTTAAAATTATATTTAAAACAGTTAAATTTTACTTAAGAAACCTGTTGATCTTGAGAACTCTGAGACAATCAGGCAACAATAGTTTAAATATATCCTGTTTTACCTGATAAGTCATTTGGTATTTTTAACTTTACAGATTGGCTCACCCTCTTCTTCCCAACCCCCCACCCCCTCTCCCCAATATAACTGGAAAGATAAACTTCTTGAGTTTAACATAGGCCTCATTAGTAATCTGTAAATCATTTTGTGCTTTCCCTTTTTTTGGCATTACTTATTCAGTTACTTATTAACTTTTGCTGATTGGTTTTCTTTACAAGTATTTAAATAAAAGAATGTGCCTTTTTTGTTAATAATTTGAGTGCTTAAAAGAACCTTGGCTTTTCATGCAAGTTAAAATGGGGATGGGCATATGCTCTCTAGGGTCTCACCTTCTGACTTTGTAGCAGACTCCTGCCCCATGGGCACTCGTGTGTGCGTGTGGACACACAGACACCTAGACACATGGACAAACACTTAGACTGAAAAGATGCACTTCAATAAGTACCTGCTTATTTGTTAACTTTCTAGAATCGAAACTAGATAAGAATGAATGGTCTAAAACTTATGACTTTATGTAACAAGTTGGTATTAAAACTAGCCTGCTATTCCACACCTTTAAGCAATCTGATTTGTAATCAAGTAATAGTGAGCTCTAAGAATAAAAAATAGGTTCATGGTCACTCAAAGAGGAAAACTGGTTTTTGTCTTTTTGTTTTGCTTCATTTCCCCTAAATTTCCTTTGAAGAACATGTAACCTGTCCTTACTTCAGGAATCTGAAAATGACAGGCACACTTTGTCAAATGGATTGAAGAGTTATTCACAAGAACAAAATAAACCTTACTAAACCTTAGTTTCAGTTCTGTTTTAAGGCACCATGTAATAGCCGAGGTACGATGATCCCTGATGTACATTCTTCAATGGCAATGGTCCATCCAGCCACCTATCCAAATCCTACAGAATTGGGGTAAGTAACAGTGAGGTGTGCCAGTTACACTGCCTTCAGGTTCTGTTTAAAATTTAAATCCACATACTTTAGAAACCAGGAAATAGTTTGAAGGAAATAACAATATGTAGGTTGCTACATTCCTTGCATTCTATAAATTTTCTTTTATAATAGCAGCATATTGAACTACTATTAGAAAAAAGACCTGGAATAAAAGAAAGTCATCCAAATGGAATGGTTTCCTGTATGTCCAGCTCAGCATAAGTAGCATGTACACTTAAAAAAAAAAAAAAAGTCAAGTCATGTTTTTTCAGCTTCAGTATCTAACTATAACAGCCCCACTTAACAGCAGAATGCATCTGTGCAGTGGTCCAAATACAGAATCAGTAGTCTTTAAACAGAGGAATTGGTATGCAAATAATAGTTAAAATTCAATATCTAACGGAAGTTTGCATTGTTAACATGATTTAATAATTATGTACACAAATTATGTACATATTAGTATAATCTCTTGCAATTCTGTAATTTACTCTGAACTGATAAATGCACAGCTCAATTTTTCAGAGAAAAATAGATGACCTTCCCAACCCTCTAGCACTATAATAAAAATGCTCTGTATTCTCTATCCATACTCAAAAATGTTATCAAAATAGTGTCTTATGGTTCCGTCCAATGAAAAGCACCTTTCAAAAGCAAATTTGATGCATCTGCTGCCAAATGGGCATGCCTCCAGTGTAAATCAAAGAAATTCATTTCTTTTGATATTTCACAGAAGTGCATCTAATTAAAAAACTTACACATGAAATCATACACCAAGACTAACAATCAACAATAAAATATTTTAAGCTACAAAAAATGTAAATTATTTTTTAATTATAAGAAAACAAAAACATTGACATTAAGTGTTGTAAAAATCCTTCTTGACACCTGAAACTAAGGAAAAAAAAACCTCTTATTAAGAAGCAAATAATTTGTTTACATTTAAAAAAAAGACCTGGCAAAATACATACACCCATTCCATTTCACAACTCCAAAAAAGTAATGCTCAACACAGTTAGAATTTGACAACAGTCGACCTTCAGGCTCATTAAATTTTCAACTTAAGCCCAATATCAACAGGGTTAACTTAAGCTGGAAAAATATGCTTTAATATCCTTTAGACTGCAGTGTAGGTGTTTCCTGTAGCGCTGCACTGTCTGATAGTCTGAGTACTCGTGACGATGTGCTCGCTGTGGATTGGATTCAGGAGGCTTGGTTGCACACTGCTCTCAAGAACAGGCTGCATACAGCCCACCGGGAATGCCTGGCTCAGCTCTGTTTTCTCTCTTTTGGCTTGAGGCTCGGAAGAGTCATCCAGTTCTTCATCCATTTCACTTTCCACTTCACTGCCTTCATCTGCACAAACAAATAATACCAAGACTACTACCAGAAGACAAATTGGAAAACAATAATCAACACATGCTTTTGAAACACTTTAACACAGTACATTAAGAAAGCAACTTAGCTTTTCTCAGAGGACCAAAGCTTGTAGGTTTTCCTTTCATAGGATTTTACTTGTATCAATGCTATATTGAGGCACCCACAGTTCTTTCAAACACAGCAAAGATAACTTATTTTTGGCAATTTGTGATTGATACTTTAATAGCTCTCTTAAGAACACCTTTAGCATTTTATGAAGCTTCTATATTAAATAATGGCATAATCAATGCCATCATAAAGTAGTCACTTTAGCATACTATGCTGGCCTGTGAGGAATGCATAGAGCTAAAAATGCTAACCAAAAGAACACACACACACACACTAAGTTTTCAGTTTACTTCCAAACTTTACATTAAATATGTTTGTCTGGGCTGGGGTTAATGTAGGCGAGATCACTGCCAGTTCACAGTACAGTCATTTCATGGGTAAGCCGGGGCTGCTGTACAAACCATCTGGCACACATCAATGTTGTAGATCACAGTAGTAAATAAATTCTTAATTTTTATCATAAATGAAGACAAAGAATTAAACAGTAGTAATCAGGTTAAAAGAATGCACAAAAAAATTTTCATTCTTGGCAATACTTATACTGTTAATAGTTGGTATTCATTTCTGGGAGTTAAATGTATTAAATTGTCACTGTTGCTCTCAAATTTTAATACATTTTACATTAACTAAAGCTTCATTATAATGGAATACCATTTACTTTTCCCAGCATGCACTGTTAAAATTCAGAAGTACAGTAGAGAGAAAAAATGCTCACATATAGCTTTACTACAGTGTAAGATTCTCCTCCCAAGCATGAAAACAATCTCTCTTCATCAGTGATAGTTTTTAAACAGTGGGGAATATACTTTTGCCTTACAAATCTTTTTTACTTCACCTTTGATATGTTTTATTGTATGTAAAAAGAATCAAATATCTCACCTATAAGTAAAATACATTTTATTGTTAGATTTTTTGACTTGTTACAAGGCTTATGTAGCCAGAGTCAGTGCTCCATTCTATTTTATTCTAGTCTGTGGCATATCATGTACAGTAAACTGATAACAAGCATGTCTTTATCAGCTTAGGTCAGACCCTTTCTAAGCAGTGTTGAGTCTCATCTGGGGGACACTATGGCAGAAATCTCTGCTAACACAGCTCTTCATATACATGGGCTTCTTGACTTTTCTTCTGTCACTCTCAGCTCAGGCAAAGATGGTTCCGAGAAAAGTTCTGGGGTGGAGTAAAATGTCTCCACATCTAGTTGTATAGTGAGCACTTCTCAAGAGTGAGGTCTAAGAAATGGTGTGTGCGAGTCTAGAAATGGAGATTTATGTGCTCACTGCAATTCATCATTGATTTATCTGTATGAGGGTTATTTTGCTCAATCCCAGAGAGTGTGGATTTGAAGCAGTAATATTTTAGGGAGCATAGCTTTTTATTTTTCTTGCTTAAGTACTATGCATCTTACTAACATAGAAATTAAAGCAAACACAATTGGCAAATAGCAACTTGACAGATAGACTTTCTCATGAGAATGACATTGAGTCATACATGACCTTCACCAGCATATTAACGTTTTCCACCTCTAAGATCAGAGGCTAAACACCGAGGACCTTAGGATGGCATGCTTTGGAGAACAGCACTGCATCTCTTTGCAAATCCCTCAAGTCCTCCCTCTTGCCTCATTTTCCCCACTAGCCTTGAAGGTCTAATTGAGTAGCTCTCTCCAGTCTTTGTGAATTTCGTTCCTGCCTCCAGATGCCAATAATCATAACAATTCCTTAAAACCTAACACATGCCCTCTTTTAAAAAGAGCTGTATTTACTGTAGTGTTTGTCATTAGAAAATGTACGTATTTTTAAAAACTGTATTGGTATTTTTATCAGAAGAGTTCCTGTTTGTGCTTTGCTTATAAAGTTGTGTAGGATTTATTTGCTTTATCCTGAGTCTGCAGCCATAGTACCCTAGCATCTGATCCTGCCTGATTTCAGAAGTTAAGCAGGATCAGCCTGGTTAGTCCTTGGATGGGAGACTGCGTGGGAATACCAGGTGCTGCAGACTTGGGAGAAGGACCAGGCAGTCCTCTCCTGAAACAATCTGCCATTGAAAACCCTATGAACAGCAGAAAAGCACTGACAATAGTGTGGGGCATAGCACAATGTCAGAGAGGACTAGGAGTCCGACTAGGAGTTAGACTGACTCCATGGCACCTAACAACAACAACATCCTAACTCTGATATCTCCTAAATCCTCTGTTTCTTCTTCTTTTTTTTTTTGTAGTTTTTTTCTTTGTTTCTTTTTTTGTAGTTTTGTTGATTATGAGGTTCTTTAGGAATATATTATAAAACAATATTGTTGTTGTTGTTGTTGTTAGGTGCTGTCAAGTTGGTATCCGACTCATAGTGACCCTCTGTACAATAGGGGAAACACTATTATAAGGCCATTATTAAAATTTCAGAAGTATGCATGTTACCCTCTTCATTAGTACCTCTACTGATCTTGCTTTTGCAGTAAACACCACTACTACCTCTGAGTTCTTTTTCCACTGAAAAGTGAACTGATGAGGTAGGTAGGCTGAGGAATCTTTTTTCTTGCCTGGTGGGCCTTGAATAAAAATGCCTGGCCCAATTTTGTCATTTTTCTCTGGGATTCTGACCATTGTCAGAAATAATTTCTTGTTGCTTTTAATGAAATTCAGCTTAAAAAGTTTTAAAAAATTGGAACTAAATTTAAATTCAATATTCTGAATTTAATGTATCTTATATAATGAAGGCCCAGGGATTGAGTGAAATAGAGAAATAATAAAGGATTCCAAGGCATGGCTGTCACATTCATCCGGAATTTGTAGGCTACTTCCACAGTATAAAAGTGCCGTGGACATATGCCACATTTTCCTCTCCAAGATTTCTCAGTCAAAAAACATCCTTAAAAGTATACATTATTTTCAATTCTTACCTTTATCCAGATTTCCAGGAGACACAGCATTTAAATCACCAAACTGTAAAACAATAGTCATTTGTGCAATAGTTACTATTGGGCAGAATAAAATAATATTCTATCAGTCTTTGGTAAAAACATCACTCTGTGACTTTTTAAAAAGTGTAAACTAGTGACCACTTTGATCTCTAACTACATGGGTCACCTAATTTTCCAATCAAACATGTCAAATTTGAAGTTTAAATTACGTCACAATTTAGTTGTCTTTGCCTCTTCACAAAAGGATACTAATTTTCTCTGCCTTCCATGATCCATTTTACTTTTTATTATTTCAACTTGGCAATGAAGAATTAGGGGTCTGGATGACCTGGATGAAGATGGATGCGGAAGAGTAAATTCTGAAAAGCTCCAATTAAGCAGGACACATGAATTCCACCCCTATGCACAGCCAGTGAGTCCAGCTAAAGTCTCTATATGACAGAAACACGGCTCAGCAGTTTGGCTGAAACTGTTTTTAAAGTTTTTATTCATGAAAATGAAAGACATAGTAAGAGCCTCAAAGTTGAGATATTCTTTTATTTAATTTTTTTAAATTTGAGACTTTCAATTAATTGATGTACTTATTTACCAAGATAACAGGGTCATTTAGAAAATGAAAGACATGTCATCACTACTTATGCAAACAAAAGTGCTCACAACAATACGAAACAATTAATAACCACTAGCTTAGACGTTATTTTCTACTTTGATTCGATAGGTAGGTGATAATTTAATGGCAAGAAAGTACATTTTGAGAGTCTTGGGATGAATAAAGATGGATACACTAAAATACTGAATAGCAGAGGTAACAAAGCTGACCTAAAAAAGGTAAAATGAAACTGCAAAGCATCCACTTGTTTAAAATGGTAAATGTTACTTTTTTTTAACAGTAGTAAGTCATCATTAGAAATTCAGATTTCTCAATAAGCTTAATAAGGATGAGAAAAAATTCTATTTACACTTTGAAGTTTGCTTTTAAAGAGTTCCAAGATAAGAGTATTTTTTCCATTCATAAGGTATGTCTATAAATAATAAGACAATCTTATTTTTCAAACACATACACATTATTTTTTTTCCACTTAAACAAGTATTGCTCTTCATAGTAGCTACCTCCATAGCCTATAAACTTATTCCAAGGTCTAGAGTTCTAGAATTCCTCTTGACAATCAATTTCAAGAGTGAGCTTACTCATCATTCAAGAAAGCCCATACTGTTATTTTACATTCAATTGTGAGCACAAATTGAATTCACTGCCCTTGTACTTGGAATGACTTCTTACCAAAATAAAATTCATCTTTGTCACAATTTAGGACGTTTAACATGTGTCACTTTACTGTTTATGATTTCTTAGCATTTCAGAGGTAGTTTAAAAAGAGGTATTCTGCACTATCAGTAAGCTATCACAGCTTTACAGGAAAAAGTCTGTTGCCTTCCTAGGTGTCTGCTTTGAAGGGAACAGGGGCTTCCTAGATGAGTAACTTTTAGAGTGTTTGTTTGAAAATCTGTGCCATTGGGAAACAAACATAAAATCATAAATATTGAATTGTTGTTTTGAAGTTGTTCCTGATCACATATGCAGAACCTTGCATATGTCTAAATAAAATTCATAGTATAAGTAATGTAAGATTTCTTGAATTATAGAATATAATCTAAGTAACAAAAATTCAAAAAGATAATTTATCCACTTTTGGTATTAGTTGAGAACTATAAAAAGAGAATCTAAAGCTGAAGGATCATCTATAGGTTTTTTTCTAACTGATACAACACAACAAGATTTATATTCACTTTAAATGAATATTTAATAATATTTAAGATCTAGTTCTTGAAACAAGCTGGCAGTGGTGATTCTAAGCACACCACTATGCTTATAAAAAGTGAATAAAAGTTGATCATCCCTTATGTGAAATGCTTGGGGGATCAGAAATGTTTCAGATTTCAGATTTTTCAAATGTTAGAATATTCACATATACATAACAAGACATCTTGTGGATGGGACCCAAGTCTAAATGCAAAACTCATTTATGTGTCATATATGCTGTTTATACATAGCCTGAAGGTAATTTATTAAAGCAATATTTTTAGTGTACCTGAATTCTGACACCTATCACATGAGGTCAAAGGTGGCATTTTTTACTTATAGTGTAATGTTGGTGCTAAAAAATTTCAGACTTTGGAGTATGTTAGATTTTTAATTTTTGGATTAGTGCTGTTGAAAAATTGCTAACAGTTGTTTATAACAAAATTATTATTGTCCTGGGTGACTAATAAGATCACACAAAGTAGTTAGACATATGTGAAAAAAATTTTAAAACAAAACATTGCTTTTAGTTGCTCCTTAACTTGGAAAACATGAGAAGTTCCTCAATACAAAGATTTTCCTTAGAAAGCTTCTATTTCATCTGAATGAATATGTTCAATTACTCATGATGCTGAAAATAAAAAACAAAACAACTGAAATCTCAGTGACTATTATTGTCATTAGCAAAGTAACATTCTCATACTAAAGGCTGGATGCTTTTCACAATACTCTGTGCTAATTAATGTACAAGGAATCTCAGAGACACTGTAAATGCATTTAAGTGTCTCTGGGATTAATGACAAAGTTCTACACTCACAGCAAATGGAAAGAGTAGATTTAAAAATTTTTTAAATGCCTATGAAGGAGATAAGATCTTAATATCCTATACAGCTGAAAATAAACATTTTTATGTGTATTTTACATGTGAAAAATGTAAATACACATATATACATATATAATTTTATACACACATACATATATATGTGTGTGTGTGTGTATATATATATATATATATATATATATATATATATATATATATATCTCACTGTACTCCTATAATTAAGACTCAATAAGATTTGGAGAATCAGTTCATTTGCTCATTTGCTCATTTATTCAAAAAATATTTATTGAGTGCTTATTACATGCTAGACATTGTGCCAGCTAGAACCAGTAAGATCAATTTGGAAATATTCACTCCTCATGGAAGTGACTGTCAGAATCTGCTTCTGTTATGAAGAATGGGTAGGCTCACAGAAAAATGAGGCAGCCCAGGAAATCTTAGGGAAAGTTTAGAAATATGGTGTTAAGCCCTGGAAATGGAAATCCATTGCACGGGTTTATGGCTTGACTGGCAGGTCAGAACATCAGCAAGGAAGGACAGGATTGGAGCAGGGATGAATGGGAGTGGACAGAAAGAAGACAGTACCATACAAAAGAGACAGATGTCAAATACCTACATTAGACCAGTGTGAATCAGAAACAGAAGAGGAACAAACAAGAAAAGATTTGGATTTATAAAAATGGAAGTTCACAATATACTATACAGATTATTGTAAAGCTACCGTTCTGGGATTTGGAGGGACTTGTGTTTTGTAATTTCCTCTGCTCCACAAGGGGCTACTACTCATTGATGTGACATCTTACCATGCACAAAGTACATTCATGGTTCAGTACATGAATGTACAGTTCAGTTCAAATATAATGACCTCAAGTGTTACTTTCTGTCACTTTCTTGAAGAAGCTTTTCCTGACAGCCCTATCTGCATATCTCCTTCCCTGTTGCTCTCAATCACTGCATCATACTCACTTGCTGCAAAGCACCCACCATAACCTGTGGTGCTTACTTTGATTGGTTATCTACTATCTATTTTCTTAATCATGTCAGTTCCATTGAGGAGGGACCTTGTTCATCCTCTTCACCAATACATTCCAGACCCCACTACAGTGACTGGTATACATATTAAACACTAAATAAATGCTCACCAAATAACCACATATACTGCCTCATTTCAGCCACACCAAAAATGTGTGAATTTGGCAAGGAAGAGAGTTTAAATTTCATCTTACAGCAATTAAAAACAATTGAGCTGATTTGCCTAACATATAGTAAACGTGGTAGTATTACATTTGATACTAGATAGTCTCACCCTCAGTTTAGGAATGAGAAAAACAAATAGACAGATAGATTGTTGTTGTTGTTCTTAGGTGCCACTGAGTTGGGTCCCACTCATAGAGATTCCCATAGGGTTTTCAATGGCTGATTGTTTCGGGATTATTTCAGCAGGACTGCTATATCATTCTCCCATTTTTGTGGTGCTAGAGATTGAACCTGGGTCCTCAGAAAGTGCAGAGCAGTACTTTATCAACTCAGCTAAACCCCAGCCCAAATAGATAGATAGATAGATAGATAGATAGATAGATAGATAGATAGATAGATGAGATAAAGACAGGGAAAGGGGAGGGAGCGGGAAAGAGAAGGAATGAGGGGAGGATGAAGAGAGAGATCCATGTATAGAGGAAGGAATATAAATTAAGGGATTTAAAAAGTGCTCTGCATAGAAGACATATGGCAGTCAATGTCTGTAGGAATTAAAATTCTATCAGCCAGACAAAGAGAGAATGTTGTAAAGTAAAGACTAGAATGGATCATAGACAAAGTATATCTTTTATTTTCAAGAAGAGAGATTAACTATCCTAGATATCATTTCCTCCAGGTCCAAATCAAGAATTGTAATAATGAACACCTTCCTGGAGAACAGAAATCGACAAGTATGCATGGCCAAGGCAGCCAATGGCCGTCTATCAGACCACAAATTCAACATAAGACAAGCAATGGCTGTGAAGTATGAGTGGGCAAGCAGACAGCATGGCTAGGGCAATTCGAAAGTAGGATCCCTGAGAGACACAAAATGTGACCTGGACTGTGGCCAGGCAACAGAGACCTAACACCTGTCTCTGAGCACAGGCACCATGAGAGAAGCCTGGCTCAGCAAGGGGTAACACAGCTCCCAGCACACAGAAGAGATTACTGTGCATCAGACTGAGCAGCAGGTGACTTTTCACAGGGAGGGAGGCCAGCTTGGTACTGAACAATACAGAGGAAGTCAAGGAGCTCAGACCACAAGCAGGCGAGGATCTATGTGGCACAAAGGAACAGGCTGGAAACAGGAGCAGAGGGGTAGAAGGAAGGAGTTCAGCAATCAGGGAAGACCTCATCCTTAGGGTTACCTTCCTTGTTTAGAAGAACTTACCCTACTCTGGAGAGAAAGGATTTGTGAGTAAGCATAGCTATATTTATGTTATATATAATTCTTTGTAAGAATAGCCGTTGCTTGCTAATTGTTTGAACAAATCTGAAATGAGTTCTCCCATAGTTTTAATTTGATTCTTTCCAAAGAAAGAAGTTAGAGCACTTCATATAATGCCTGGCACATTGGCACTTGGAGGTACTTAACAAGCAATTGCTATTATTACCAGTATTGCTGTTATTACTATAATCATCATCATCATCATCTCCCAAGAACTGTAAACCAGACATGACGGGATCAATATGACTCCACTGTGGCAGTGCCCTGAAAGAATCTTGAAAGAACTGTGTCTTACTTAACTGTCTTCTTCATAAGGACAAGCCACTTGGGGCAGCCAGGTAGACATTCCACATAGATAACACATCAGAAAATCTCCCTGTTAGTATATCCAGATTGTGGATTTGAAAGTAGTCAGGTATCTGTCTGCCTGTCTGTCTATCTGTCTGTCTGTCTCTCTCTCTCTCTCTCTCTCTCTCTCTCTCTCCCCCTTTCCCCCTACCCTCTCTCTCTCAATATTGGTTGTCCAAGAATAAAATCTTATAGAAACTAAGCAACCAAACCAAACCAAAACAACAACAACAAACAAAACAAAACAAAACAACAACAGCAAAAAAACCAAAAAAACAAAAAAACATGGTGGCAAAAACTGGGGCTGGCAAACTTATTCAGTGAGGAATCACTACTATGGAATATTTTGTGGTCCATACAGACTCACAATTATTTAATTCTGCCACTTTAGTGCAAAAATAGCCACAGACAACAAGCAAACGGATATGATTTACCCACAGAATCTCAAATATAATCCACATCCTTTCAACTGTTTTAGAGGGCTACCAATCAGAAGTGGATTGGAATTGTGTGCAGATTAGATTCAAGAATATATATAGTTCTAATAAAAGTTTACTTACAAAAGCAGATGATGGGCTGGGGTTTGCTGGCTCCTGACCCAAGAGAGAATTTGTAAGGCTCTAAACAATCTGTTTCAGCTCACGAGCAGTGAAGGGAAGATTTTATCTTTAAGGAAATTGTAAGGATTTTGGCCACAGGAAGGATGTGGAACCAGAGGTTTTAAGACCAACCATGGCTCCTGCATATGGGCATGTATTGACGGAGGTCTTAAGAAAACAGGGTCATCTTTTTAAAGATGGAAGTCAGTTTGAAAAATAATCTTCCTCCATCCTCTGGATGCTTGCATACATAGACAGAGAGACAGACTGAGGTTGATGTTTAATTGTGCAAATTTAGTAAAAGAGGGAAGAAGTGTAAGATGTAAGACTGCACAAAAACTTCCAAGGCAAGGAAGAGGCGGGGATAAATTCATGTGTCAGATGAGGCAAGCTTTCCTAATGGGAGGTTTGTAAGGAGATAGTCCAATAGTCTAACTTTTCCACAGGTAATTGCAAATGAGTAGTTCCAGATAAAGGTGTGTTTTGGGGTGGAGTCGTCAGTGGAGAAATGACAGGGAGATAAATAGCAAGGAGAGGAGGAAGCAAGAAGAAATAATACATTGGAGGAAGAATCTGCAATCAGCAAGTAATAAATGAGCAATATGCATTCAGAGCAATATAATTTTCATACTGTTGTTGTTGTTAGGTGCCGTGGAGTCGGTATCTGACTCATAATGACCCTCATAGAGTTTTCAATGGGTGATTGTTTTAGGATTGCCTTGGGAGTGGATTGCCAGGTCCTTCTTCCATTTGTACGGTGTTGGGAATTGAACTCAGGACCTCAGAGACTACAGCACAGTGCTCTACCAACTGAGCCAAATCTCAGCCCATCTTTCATACTGTAACAGCTTCCTATTGCTGCTGGAACAAATTACCACAAACTTACAGGATAAAACAATACAAATATACTATCTTGTAATTATGGAAATCAGAAATCCAAAACAGGTCTTACTAGGAAAAAAGTAAGATGTTGGCAGGGTTATGTTTCTTTCTAAAGGCTCTAGAGGGGACTTTTTCTTTATTCCATTCTCAGTTTCTAAAAGTTGCCCACATTCCTTGATTTGATACACACATCTTCAAAGCCAGCCATGTCAGATAGAGTTTGTCACACACTGCAACCCTCTAACACTGACTTGCTTCTCCTTCACTTTTTAAGGACACTCAGGATCACAGTGGGCCCATTCGGATAACTGAAGACAACTTATTTTAAGACCAGTCAATTAGCAACCCTACTTTCACCTGAATAAGTGAAACTTATATCTACAGGTTGCAACACGTATTACTAAAATTAAGATGTACACATCCTTGAGGCCCATTTTACTGCCCACCTCACACACCTAAATTTGTTTTCTTTAAAGTCACATTTGCCGAGTGAAACTATTCTTTTTCTAGTACCAAGGGAAATACAGTCAAGTGAATTAAGCTATTTAGAACAGTATTTTTTCTCTCAATTTCTTTTTGGGTTGTGCTCTTTGTTAGGAGTGGCATAGGGTGTGATGATACTGACAGTCTAAGCATCAATATTTTATGATATATTTGTCACTTAGAACATTGATACTTTATTTTTCATTTATAGACTTCAAATTTTATGTAAAACTTGCTATAAGTCAGAAAGTTTTTACAGCATGTGTTCCAATGTCTAGGTTTCTAGAAACCATAATGCATCTAAAAAATTTAGCAGGCTCACAGAGATGAAAGTTGTTAATGCTATGCAAGTCAATCTAGGGAATAAAGTGGAAATCAAAATTGAGGAAACTAAATACTTTGGGTTAGTAGGGTCAGAACAGCTCTAAACACCATATCCAAATGAAAGCTTACTGAGCAACACTAACATTAAAGTTATACACTCAGGAATAGGATATATCCTGGTCCTCCTGAATTTCATGAGGACCAATCTGTATCACTAGCTGTACCACAAGCAACTACAAAGACCTAAGAAGTCACTCTTATGTTAGCACCACTAATAATTGTGTGAGGATCTTTGCTTACAGAGGCCAGCAGCCATATGCCCAGGTGTTTGGCATGCAATTGGCTGAAATAATGGACCGCAAACTACATATACAGCAGAATCCAAAAGTAAACTTTTACCATGTTATCCCAAGCATTCCTGCTGACCTGGAGACAATGACCGTCAGTGGCTGATGGGCCATATAGTTGAAAGCTTTAACTAGAAAAAACCACTACTTTGGAGACATCAGCTACTGTAGGAGCAGTTTACACAGAGTAAGAATAAAGTGGTACTCTGGGCTTATATTGCAGACCAGCACTGGTAGTGGTAGTAATTTTAGTCAATATGTAGATATGTATACATTTTACCAGTTTCTGCAAATGAATCATTTGCTTAATGAAGATCTTTAAGCTGTTATAGGCACAAAAAACACATGACTATAAAATTCTCTTAAGTGGTTTCTATCTTCTGATTGCAATAAGATGTCTCTTTGGGACTGCCTTTACCTTTTAACTTGCCTATAATCTGTATAGAATCCTTTCTCTCCCATTTATAAAGACTTATAAAACCTTTCATTCATTCCTATTAGTTAAGATTGAATTCAAGTCTAGCTATAACTGTCTAGTTAGATCTAATTATGTTTATGCTTCTTCCCTAATGTCATTTTCTTTTCTAATTGACTTATTTCTCCATTCTGTTTTGTTGGTTGTGTTTTCCAAAGCATTGGATTAGTTTGCCTCTGATTATCACTTTGGCTACATACCAAAGGATGCTGTTGGAGTCTTTGTAATTCTATGAATCATTTGACTCAACATTCAAAAATTGTCTACAGGCTATTTTTTTGGTTACAGTACAGTATTATTAAAGCCTGCATGTGCTTTATGTTATCTGTTCTATTTATTTTAACTTCTAAGTTCATCTTTATTGATCCAAAAAGTGATGGTGTAATTGCACACATCATTACTGCGATTGTCAGTGAAGAACCAATTAAAAAATCTAACGCAGAGCAGAATGCAATTGAATATAGTTCTGAGTAATGCACATAATTTCAGTGTTTATATACATGTGGAAAGGCCTTTATGCTTATTTTGATAATCAAATAATCAAAATTTGATAATCAAATAAGAATATATATATATATATACATATAACTTTCCTACATGCAATTGAATATAGTTCTGAGTAATGCACATAATTTCAGTGTTTATATAGATATGGAAAGGGGAAGGAAATGGAACTAAGATCAGGTATTTACTCTCTGTCTGCCTGCCTGCCTACCTACCTGGCCTACTACTTACCTAATTCAATCCTTATAATATTCCTATGAAAAAAATGGCCTTTATGCTTATTTTGATAATCAAATAAGAATATATATATATATAACTTTCCTACATTGCAAAGGTATCAAATAAGAAATATGGAATTTAAATTCAAATGTGAAGTATAACATGGGGAGAAGAACATAGAATGTGGACCATCCTGACCTGGGTTTGAATCACAACCCTAGCACTCTTAGTTATGTGATTCCAAGTAAGTTAAAGTCTTTGAGCTCTAGATTTCCTCATATACAAATCAAATAGAGTTAACATGCAGGTTAAATATGCTCATGTATGCAAAAGGAACAAGAGCAGTGCTTCTACCAGTCATATGGTCTTTAAAACTGAATTTTCAAATGTTGTTGATAAAATTTCTGAATTCCATTTAGTGGCCATAAGATGATCATTTCAAAATGAAATGTCTCTAGCTGAGTGGGGCTACAGGAAGTACTGCCTGTGAATGGAAGTGTATTTTGACTTAAAGTTATTGACACTATAAATTCATTGTAGGGCTGGAAGTGGAAGTCATTTCATGTACTGATTAAGGTATTTATGATACTAGCAATTACCATGAGAAGGGCTGGCCAAAGCATGGAATAGGTGCATGTGTGTGTCAGGTAGTTGCCAGTATAGTGGACATCATCTTACTAGAAATAGATAATGATTTCATATGAATATCAGTATGTAAACCGTCACCTAACCAACTGCTTCTCTCTCTCCTCTTCTAAGAAGTTAATAAAGGAATAGGGTAACCATTTTGGATGTTTTGGTAGTGGAAAGAAATGTCTAGAAATGTCAATTTTAAGAGATTCCAGAGTATTATTTTCTTTAAATGTTTACCAAATCTTAAATTTAAGAATTTATCCATTTCAAACAAGGGCTACTTCATTATCAGCAGGACCACCAGCCACCATCTTCAACAGTGGCCAAGAACAAAACTACCATAAAGTCAATCTCACAGCCAGACCCCTAGGGCTAGGCATAGGATAACAGAGTTTGGCAAAAAGGCCAGTAGGTGGAGCTGTCATTCTTAATCTACCCCAGGGAATCTTTGATACCTAACTTGCTCTTTCTTCTTTGGGAGCATCCATGCAGCTACCAGACTAACTTTTCTAAACAAATAACTTAGTGATGGCCTTTGCTAAAAAGGATTATATGTTGAGATTTCTCTCCTGAGGTCTACAGTGACCATTTTAGTCATTGAAATGTTTTAAGAAATGTTGAGCTTCTATTTTTGTTTCTCCCCCAACTTCCAACAATCTAGTTGCAAGTATGTAATAAAAACCCAATATCTTACAGAAGTTCTTTGAAATATTTTAGGGAGAAGGTGCACTTGATCTGGAAACTTCATTTTCTCAAGTAAAGAAATCCAGTATATCAATCATGAAATCGAATGAAAAGTACTATAAGTTGGTAGTCTGTGCTTCCATCATTCTTTGTATGGGCCTCCTTCAGTGATTACTTTTTTAGTACTTATTGTAGGACTGTGTTTTGAACACAGTTATAAGCAAAATTCTCTCCATTTCCTGAAAAGTAGGGGAAGGAAGAGAGGTTATAGCTCAGAGTCAGACAGGAAGGAAACAAAGCACAGGAAGCTAATGAACAGAGATCCTAGTGGGAAAGGGTTGTAACCCTGGGCTGCTGAGTCAATAGGCTCTTTTCTCAAATGCAAGGAGATAAATGAACAAACGACAAAACAAAACAAAACAACAAAAAGAAATAAATATAGGATAGTTTCTACAGAGCAAATTCTTAAGAATTTGGAGGATGAAGGCATACGAGAAGGGCCTCCTCCATGTCTCCTATGAAGGGTCACTTTTATCATTTTATTTTCAAGTTGTCACAAGTTATGCCAATGTAGAAGAGATTTACAGCTGATACCAAACTACAGATTCTAAAAGACTAATTTCAATTTAGGTCTGGTCTGTGGGTGGGTATGAAGAAGCAGAAAGATGCAATTTGTCATTGTTTTCTGGCAGATCTGGCTTTCCAATCACAATTTGCTTAAACTAATATTTCATTAGTTTGTATATTCTAAACATCTACTAACAAAAATAGAAGGGAGAAGGGAGGCAGAACTATCAAGAGATAGCCTATAATACAGAGGAAAGAAGCCTTGAAACAAAATAATAAAAGCGTAATGCATGACATCTGGTTTATCATTGTGTGACTGAGAATGAGTGTATTTGTGTGTATGTGTTTGGGGGAGTTGCACAGCACAGATAAAAATAAGTTAATAAAATAAACAGTCCTTATTCCGAAACTGTACACAAATAATTTACATGGTGAAAAGTTTAAATGTAGATTAAGCCGACTGGCTATTTGAAGTGAGATAGTCTTACTTTGTAAGGTCAGTTTTACCACTTGCTGGTTTTGATTAGGGGCAACTTGTAACATTTCTCCTTCTTGGTGAAAAGGGGATATTAACACATCTTTTGCAAGGCTCTGGTGAGTATTAAATGAGATTGTAAAATACCTAGCACAGTGATTGTCATAAGTCTAATGTTAATTAGAATAATATTAAATGTTAATTAGCTTTATTATAAACAATCAACAATATACCTTTTTTTTTCCAGTACTGGGGTTTAAACCCAGGGCTTTGCGCTTGCACGCTCTGCAAGTTCTGGACCACTGAGCTGCACCCCCAGCCCATTTTTTTCCTTTTTGAGACAGGGTCTCACTAAGTTACGCAGACTGCCTCTGGTCTCAAACTTGCAATCCTCCTGCCTCCGCCTCCCAAGCCCCTGGGATTACAGGCGTGCGCCACTGCAACCAGCGTAACAATATACTTTTGACAAGTATTGCTTCAAGATTTTTTTTCCTGCAAAGTATCTCAACTTGTAATACAATTCAGTTTTTTAAAAAATTCTTTCTAACAAGTGTACTGTTGCACAAGCACCTTTTCAGTGTATTTCCTAGTTGTACTAGAATACAGCTCACTGAAATGTGTTTTTCTTTTATTTGATTTTACTTTAAGCACCCATGCTTATTTATATGACTTTACTTCTACCAAATGGTACTCTTTCACTTAACTTTTGTCCCCAGAGCCTGCCTGTTGAATTATTATTGCTTATCTCCAATTTTTAGGTTTTGAATATTTTATCTTTTTTTCTTTGACTATATCAACTTTGACGAATCCAAGACATTTTTCTTTAGAAGGTAAATCCTTATGGGTTCTTAAACTTTTTCCCTGACAATATCACTGAAATATTATTATTTTTATATTGATATTCACAACTGAACAACTAAAGCATCTTTTGGTTTCTCTATTTTATTTCAAAAAGTTGGCTATAGAGATAATTTAGACATACCATCTATTCTGAAATCTCAGTTTTAGAGGGCCACAAAATCATAGGTGGATTAGAATCATGTGTGCATTGGATTCATGGTTGAAAGAACTCTTGAGAGCTCTAAAAACTGTTGAAAGGATGCAGATTAAATTTAAGCATATATGGCAATATTAAGTATAATTATGATAAAAATTTAAATATACTTATATTAAATATAAAAATGTCATTTTATGAAACAATAAAAATTTTATAAATTCAGTGATTAGTGGACTTGTATTATTTTGAAGAGATAAAGCATATATATTTATCATAGATTTCCAAATAGATTCTAAACAGCCATAAAATTCAAATATAGTGTATTTTATCTCAATTATTCATATAGTTATATAGAATGCACTGATTTTTTTATTTAACAGGTGTGAAAACAGATGCAACTTGTTTATTGTATTCCTAGTGTTAAAATTTTATCATTGCCAGAAAGCCTAGGGGCACATTTTAAATATTAAATAAAAAATTGAAAATTACATAAATTCTAGCAGTAAATAAATTCTATTTCCTATCATATAAGCAAAAAAGAAAGAAACTCTAGAATTTCAAATGTCTTAAATAATTTACTAGGAAGTATTAACATAGTAACAGATTGACATTTGAGAAGAACACTTATGGAGACTGTAATGTTGTTTCTGGTTGGAGGGATCTAGTATCTAGTAGTCTTTATTTCAACAAATGAAATGGTAGTGTTACAGTGTATGCAAAAAAATATTTTGTATGCGCTTATATTTGTTTATACATAAAAGGTGTTGATTCTCTACTACCTGCTCAAATAATGTAATATTAGTTTTAAAATTCATGTATTGAGTCCATGTTAACAGAAAGTGACATTGTAATTACTTTAAAAGGAACGACTTTCCTTTTCTTCAGACCTATTTAGCTGTCTCACATCTATTGCAAAGAGAGCACTAATAAAGACAAAACAAAGGGCCAGCAAAGTGCATGGCTATTTTACAGGTTTGCCCTACTGAGTTCTGGACTGCTTGTGCTTCAATTCTATGCCATCCTGGAGCATGTAATAAGCATGCTACATTAACAGCAAGGACATTGAGGCCAGCTGTTTGGTTTCAGAGCCTGATTTTACAACTTAAAATTTATAACTTAGTAGCTATGTGACTTTGTACAAGTTATTCTATGGCTCTGTGTCTCATTTCATAACTTGTGAGATAAAAATTCCCTGAATAATTTCCCGTTTGAGTATCTTTGTGTCATTTAAATTTTTCCTTTATAGCACTTAAAATGTGTAGCTATGTAGTTATGTGACTATTTAATAAATATGTATGTCCTCTTAAAATGTAAGCTCCTTGAAGGTAGGGTCAAAATTCTTTATGTTTATCATCATATCCAAATCATTATAGTGTTTGGCCTCAAGTAGCTACATAAGAAATACTTATTAAATATATGAATAACTTAATTTCCAGAGATAAGTCTGGGGTTCAACAAAAAGTAACGTGATTTTTCAAGATTATATCATTATAAATGACATAACTAGAAAGAAAATTCAATTCTTCCAGCTAAAAAATCCTCTATTATTTCCAGGCATTAAATCTCCAATGCCTGTGGCCATACCACTGTGGTGTCCGATCCCATCAGATCTCAGAAGCTAAGCAGGGATGGGCCTGGTTAGTACTTGGATGGGAGACCACCTGGGAACACGAGGTGCTATAGGCTTGGGAGAAGGACCCAGCAACCCACTCATCAAGAACAATCAGCCATTGAAAACCCTATTAATAGCAAAGAAGCACTGACAATAATGTTCTGCCTATTGTATGTAGGGTTGCTATGAATCAGACACCATCTCAATGGCACCTAACAACAACAAATCTCCAATTATATAAATCATACTGAGAACCATATAATTAGTATTGTTGAAGTTCTCAAATGAAAAGTAAAAGTAAAAATCAGAAAGAACAGGACCAAGATAGTCTGGGGAAACTGGACCTCCTTGAGGAACTGATATTTAAGATATAAAATAGTCATTAGAATGGGTAAGGAGAAGTGAAGACAAAGTTCTATGTAGAAAGAACCATTTCCCAGTGGTCCAATAATGAGACAAGCTTGGTGAATGAAAAGGCATAAAAGGCTACTGTGGATGTAAGAGGAAGAAGAAGTAGGGGTCAAGGTTAATCAGACAGGCAGGGCCAGATCATACGTACCAATGGAAAAATTATCTTCCTTAACTAACAAAAGGGAAAGCTACCAAAGAGTTTCAAGTTGGAGATAACACAACCAGCTGTACATTTTCATAAGAGGGGCTAACTGTACAAGGGATTTGAGGATGAGAAGATTAATGATTGGTTGGATACAGAAGTCAAGATAGAAGGAATGCAAAAGATGATGAGTGGGTATTGAAAATATTAGCAGGGAGGATCAAGGTGACATGTACTGTAAAAGAGCTATTAATAGAAAGATCAAGAGCGTAATTTAACTAAGCGTATAATAAGCTCTCTTGGGAGAAGGACCTGGAAACCCCCTCCCAAAAATCAATCTGCCATTGAAAAACCCTATGAACAGCAGAGAAGCACTGACAATAGTGTTTCCCCTGTTGTACAGAGGGTCGCTATGAGTTGGATACCGACTCGACGGCACCTAACAACAACAATAATAATCTTTCAAGTGGCAATTACTACTGTTTTTTATTACTGATAATTTAAAGACACTTGCTATGATGAGGGTGATGGTGAATTTTATGGATTTCAATGGATTTGGCCAAATGTGCTGTTTTCACTGTGTACACAGGACATCTGGATTTGGTGTTTGGAAAGGGAACCCCAAGAAAGTAAGAAAGGGCAGGCTTAGGATATCATGTGAGGGGAACATAAGAAAATAGCATTCCTCTTCACTGAATTTCTTTCTTTTCCATCAGATCAAGAAATTTTAAATAAGACAATATCAAGGCCAAGGCCAACAGATCCATGATAACCAATAAGTATATGAAGTATAGTGTACGAAGAGATCAAATTTATAAAATTAGTCTTAATTTACGCTCTGGATTGAATAATGCATGACCATAGACTGCTCAAAGGATTTTCCAACAAACTGGGTACGGGTATAGTAAACAAATCAAGAGAGATGCTTGAATCTTTGAGCTTACAGAAGGTACTTTATGTCTTATTATTTATTTAGATTTTATTAATATATTTTTGCCTCACCAGGCATGGTGGCACATGCCTGTAATCCCAGAGGCTCAGGAGGCAGAGGCAGGAGGATCGCAAGTTCAAGACCAGAGGCAGTGTGCATAACTTAGCAAGACCCTGTCTCAAAAAGCAAATAATAACAATAAAAAAATGGGCCAGGGATGCAGCTCAGTGGTACAGTACTTGTAAAGCATGCAAGCACGAGGCCCTGGGTTCAACCCCCAGTACCACACACAAAAAAAACCTGCCTATGACAATCTGTCATGTTCACTTATGTCATTTTAATGTAGTAGAAAAGTTAAAAAATGCTAATAGGCATTAGAAAGATTAGTTGGTAGTATTGATCATGTATTCCTTGTAATTCTGGTGCGCCAGAACTGCCTGTGACAGCGTACAAGGACATTGCTAGGCCTCATGCTCATTGCCTTTTTCTTGAAAGATGCAAGGAAAACAAAGACCATGCCCTGGGATTAGCAGATGGTAGTAATAAGAACTCCTCTTATCCTTTTCTTTTTCTTTCTGGTAAAGAAGCCTCAGAACATATGAAGTAGATGGGAATTGTGTTAAATATACTAACAGGCAGGTCTGTTTCAGTAGTGTTGAACCTTGAATTGAGAAATCTTACATGGCAAGTTGGCGTTTTTGTAAGAAGACACCTATACAATTAAGAAGGGAAAGTCATATCTAAGAAATGTCTAGATTGTTTTGGTCATATAAGATTCTATTATTTAAAAGCTACAGTGATTCATAACTAATCTCACATATATCCATTTGGTATCATTTAAATACAATCACCAGTAGAGCACATCATACAAAAACTATACATTGGTACACTGCAAGGGATTTTAAAGAAAGGAAAAGAATATTTCAACTGACATTCTAACTATGGTATGTTTGACATGCATTTTATTTACACCAGAATACTTATGGCCTTGAATCCTGTGATTAAAAATAAACATGAACATACAGATTTATGGACCCCTTGCAATAATTCCACAGCTCCCCTTGGGTCTGAAGCTCAGTTGTTTAGGAACCACTACTTTAATCAATTGTTTATATACTTAGATTGAAGTGGAATTCAGGCTCTTGCTTTTAAACACCCAGTGGATCATAGCTCTTTCAGCCTCTCTTACCTCGCCCATGACTGCTATGGGTGTCTCTCCTGTTGCTTGAGCAACACGATGTTCTACTAAGTAGAACATATACTCATCGTAGAGCAGACGGATCAGATGGAAGGAGCCAAAGCTAGCAGCACTGCGTAAGGTTAAGTCCCGAATAACCATTGAGCTGTTCCAAGAGAAGAGACATATATGCAGCCAATCAATATTAGTGACAAAGATCAAAGTTCCTGCATTTCCTTTTAAAAGAAGTTATGTTGGGAACTTGCCATGGAATAATTTCATTATTGAAAGTGGTTGTCTCAACTCATTTAAACAGGGAGGTAATCCTCAATAAGGCTTCATCTTTATTAGAACTAGACAGGTCTTCTATGTGAAAAACCATTTTACTATCAGAGATATATGTGCTGCATCCATTAAACTCAGGAATGGGTCAGAATTTGAATGAAAACAATTTTTGAAAGGTTGAAAACTTATCACTAGCATGAGAAAAAGCACCTCAGTGAAAATCTTATTAAGGATAGTTATCATTCTGCCATCTCTAAGTGATAATGATCCTTTGGGTCTAGTTTAAGAAAAATCCGTATTTGTACTAGACAAAGCCTGCAGCCATACCACTGTGGCTTCCCATCCCATCAGATCTCAGAAACTAAGCAGAGTCATGCGTGGTAGTACTAGGATGGGAGACCATCTGGGAACACTAGGTGCTGTAGGCTTGGGAGAAGGACCTGGCAACTCACTCCCAAAAAACAAACTGCCATTGAAAACCCTATGAATAGCAGAGAAGCAGTGATAGTAGTATTTCACCTGTTGTACGAAGTGTTGCTGTGAGTCAGACACCGACCCAATGGCACCTAACAACAACAACTAAACAAAAGGTACAAAAATACTTATCAAAGTTCTGGTAGTAACAATGCATAATGCCCAATGAACAATGTCAATAGAATACTAATAATAAACTCTATTATACTCAAAATAGCAATGAGTCTAAAATAAAATCTTGGCCTCACTAAAGATGTGCCGACCACTCAGCTTATTCACACACTTCAAACCTCTTTAATATCTGTAAGTTACTGTCAAAGTAAGGTATGCATTTGTGCATGTATGCATGTTTCTCATCAATTTCATTGAAGCCTTTTTCTAAAGAGTTTTGGCCTATGAATAATAAAACAGTTAATATATTCTCAAGAGGAAGAGACAGAATCTCAGAAATGTATAGTTAATCTAATCTGTGAAATTCTAATGAAGGAAAAAGAATTTTGTGCTAGATTTGCTGTGGTACCTTAAACTGCAAAAGTTAACCCCACACCGAGTGATAAGTGCTTAGTTAAGACTCACAAAGCATTAAATTTTAGGGTTCTATACTATCTGTGGTTTCAGGCATCCACTGAGGACTGTGGAATGTATTTTACGGATAAGATGGCACTACTACATGTGGGATCTTAAAAAACTACCCGTTACTACATTATTGTATGATTAAAGTTAATAACATAAACTTTCATAAACAGTAGTTCCACTAAATGATTCCTTTGAGTCAAATACCTTAAATTGTTCCTTATGTTTAGAACTCTACA
>VMDO01016598.1:0-47384 GCA_007922755.1 Pedetes capensis
ACAGATTTCTCATGAGCACAATTAGGTGTTCTGGTATTCCCATTTTCCGAAGTGTTATCCATAATTTGTTGTGATCCACACAATCAAATGCTTTTGCGTAGTCAATAAAACATAGATAGACATCTTTTTGATATTCTCTGCTTTCAGCTAATATACACCTGACATCAGCAATGATGTCCCTAGTTCCCCGCCCTCTTCTGAATCCCGCTTGATTTTCCGGTAATTCCCTGTCTATATATTGCTGCAGTCGCTTCTGAATGATCTTCAGTAGAATTTTGCTGGTGTGTGATATTAATGATATTGTCCGATAGTTTGCACATTCAGTCGGATCCCCTTTTTTGGAAATAGGCACATATGAGGACAAGAAAATTAAAGCCCATCCAGATTGAGACTATTTAAAGCTCTTCATCTACATCAAATTTACAGATTTCGTGACCAGTTTATTGAATCAAGGTCAATTTCCCCAAATCAAAAGAGGAAAAGACTATAAAGTCTTACAAAAGTAGGCTTAAAATGCATATAGTAAAAACACCAATTTTAATGTACAAGTAAATATCAGAATATTTTATTAGTAACACAAAATTCATATATAGGATCATGTACTTATAGTACTTAGGATTTTGATAAATTATTGCTTCCAGGTAACAAGGAAAGATTAAATACTTCTACGTCTTCCAGGAAAAATTATAAATCACTGATAGATATATAAAAGTATTGTTTATTATTTCTGAAGCAATAAAATATGAATGATATCACAGCTGATCACAGTAGATCAAAACCAAAGACACCAGGAATCTTATTGACCAAATAATATATTTTAGAGTTTAATGCCTAGCAAGCTATGAAAATCCATCTCTTTTGGGTCATGTATGTAGACTAAATAAAGCATAAAAGGTTTTAAAATATAACCATATACTTTCCAGGGCAAAGGTAAGATAACTAAGTCTTCACTGTAAAGAAAAAGATAATGATAACAAAGGTGAGCAAAATTTTATTTTACTGACTAAAATTACTCATTTAGCTACCATCTAAGGAAGATTACAAGGAAGTACCTACATCAACTTTGTTTAATTGCAAATTTTAAAAGTAATTATTCAACTCCATCATTAAAATAGAGAAGTCTTGTGAATGTTTACTTTAATTGAAAAAACAATAAAAATTTCCACAAACAATGATGCTATCAACATATTATCAGGTACATATATGTGTAGAAATATGTAAAGGGGTAAGATTATGATGATGTGCCTTGTGTTATTTGCAAATTTTACTTTAATGATGTCATATTATTTTTCAACCAAAATGGAAAAGTATTTAAAATCGATATACTAATTTTTTTTTTGTAGAAGGAGTGAGATAAGGATATAATTTCATTCTTCTGCATGTGGATATCCAGTTTTCCCAATAATATCTACTATTTTCCATATTGTCAACTTGTCAAAGATCAGTTGACTATTGTTGCTGTTAGGTGCTGTCAAGTCAGGTCCAACACATAGTACCCTATGTACAACATAACAAAACTCTCTCCAAGTCTGTGCAAGGCACACAATCTTTATCATGTTTAAGCCCATTGTTGCAGACACTGTGTCAAACCATCTAGTTGAGGATCTTCCATTTTTTTTGTTGAGCTGTCAATTTCCCAAACATGATGTCCTTCTCCAGGGATTGGTCCCTCCTGACTACATGTCCAAAATATATAAGATGCAATCTAGCCATCCTTGCTACCAAGGAGCACTCTGGTTGCACTTCTTCTGGGACAAATCTGTTGGTTTGTTTGGTAGTAAATAGTATATTAAATATTCATCTTCAGCACCATAATGTAAAAGCGTCAATTCTTCTCCTGTTTCCCTTATTCAGCTTCCACAACCATATGATGCAATTGAAAATACCATGGAACAAGACAGGCACACCTTCATCTTAAATGTGATATCTTCATTTTTCAACACTTTAAAGAGGTCTTTTGCAAGAGCTTTTCCAAATGCAAGGCATCTTTTGATTTCTGGACTGCTGCTTCCATGGGTATTGATTGTAGAACCAAGTAAAACAAAATCTTGTACAATTTCAATCTTTTTTCCATTCATTGTGACGTTGAGCACTGACCCAGTTGTAAGGATTTTTGCTGTTTTGATGTTGAGGTGCAGTCCATACTGAAGGTTGTGTTCTTTGATCTTCATCAGTAAATGTTTCAAATCCTCTTCACTTCAGAAGTAGAGTTGTATCATCTGCCTAACAGAGGTTGCTAATGAGTATTCCTCCAATCATGATGCTGTGTTCTTCTTTATAAAGTCCATGTACAAATTCCTCATGAGTACAATTAAGTGCTCTGATATTCCCAGTCTTTACAATGCTACCCATAATTTGTTGTGATCCACACAAATGCCTTTGCATAGTCAATAAAACATAGACATCTTTCTGGTATTCTCTACTTCTGACTGATATCCATCTGACATTAGCAATGATGTCCCTGGCTCCATATCCTCTTCTGAATCCAATTTGATCTTCAGTCAGTTCCCAGTCTACATACTGCTTCAGTCACTTCTGAATGGTCTTTAGTAAAATTTTGCTTCCATATGACATTAGTGATATTGTTTGATAATTTCCACAATAGGTTGGATCCCCTTTCTTGGGAATAGGCACAAATATGGATTTCTTCCAGTCACTTGGCCAGGCAGCTGTTTTCCAAGTCTCCAGTGTTGCATCTGTTTGTTGAACTATCTCTATTGGTATTCCATCAATTCCTGGAGATTTCTGTTTCACCAACTCCTCCAAAGCAGCTTCCACTTTGTCCTTCAGTACCATTGGTTCTTGATCATATTCAACCGCTTGATGGTTGGTAATCCTCCAACTCTTTTTGGTATATTGACTATGGATATATGGATTTTATTTCTGGGCCCTCTATTTTGCTCCACTGGTCTGTATGTCTCTCATTATGTCAGTACTTTGCTTTTTTTAGTATTATAGCTTTGAAGTAGATTTTAAGATCATGGAGAATGTTGTCTCTACCTTTGTCCTTTTTACTCAGGATTGTTTTGGTTTTAAATATGAGTTTTAGGATTGCTTTACTGTTTCCAGGAAAAACTTCACTGGATTTTTCCTAGGTATTGGATTTTTTGATCACTTTGGTGGTGTGGACATTTTAAAAATAAGTCTTCCAACCCATGAACATAAAATGTCAAGTGGCTTTTATCAAAAAGATAACAATTATTGATGAGGATGGGGAAAAAAAAGAATCCTTGTACACTTTTGGTGGAATTGTAAACTAGTACAGCCATATGGAGGATTCTAAAAAAATTAAAAATAGAACTACCTTATGATGCAGCATTTCTACCTCTTGACATATATATATATATGTGTGTGTGTGTGTGTGTGTGTGTGTGTGTGTGTGTGTGTGAAATTAAATTATTTTGCCGAAGAGACATCTAGGCTCCCATCTTCACTGCAACATTATTAACAACAGCCTAGATATGGAATCAATTCACCTGTCCATAAGTAGATAAATGGATAAAGAAAATGTGGTACATACATACAACAGACCCTCACACATCTGTCCATTTGCTGTGCTGTGGGGGCTTGCATGTTGCTGTGATGCTGAAAGCTATGCCACTGATATTTTAGATACTAGTAGGGCCACCCATGGTGGACAGGTTTCAGATTAGCTTCCAGACTAGCACAGACTAGGGAGAAGGACCAAGTAGCCCACTTCAGAAACAATTAGCCACTGAAAACCCTATGAATAGCACAGAAACACTGTCAAATATAGTGCATAAAAAATGAGCCTCTCACACTGGAAGGGATTCAAGAAATGACTGGGGAAGAGTTGCTTCCTCAAAGTACAGTTGACCTTAATGACAGGCATAAAGTAAAGGCCCTGGGACTCTGTTTGCTGATGTGGCAGGACTCAAGATGAGAAGAAATATAGTGTCTGCAACATTGGGTTCAAACATAAAAATATCATATGCATGGCAGTGTTGGTTAGTGTTTCATTCTGTTGTATACAGAGTCACTATGAGTCAGATCCAATTCCATGGCACTCAACAACAACACACACAAAAGAATTCTATTGATCCATATGCAAAGAAAATTCTGTCATTTGCAACAATATGGGTGAAAGATATTATATTAAGTGAAATAAGCTATACAAAGAAAGCTAAATACTGCATGATATTGCTTATATATGTTGTTGTTAGGTGCTGTCGAGTCGAGTCCAACTCATAGCGACCATCATAGGGTTTTCAATGGCTGACTGTTTTGGGATTGCCTTGGGTGTGGGCTGCCATGTCCTTCTCCCATTTTGCGGAGCTGGGAATCGAACTTGGGACCTCAGAGACTGCAGAGCAGCGCTCTACAACTGAGCTAAACCCCAGCCCATTGCTTAAATATAGGACCTTTAAAAAGTTGAACTCAGAAATAGAGAATAGAGTGATGGCTACCAGTGACTAGGGCATGCAATGGTGTTTAAAGAGGACTGTGGGTGAGGGTTGAGGGAGATATTGGTCAAAGAGTGAAAATTCTTAGTTAAATAAGAGGAAATGCTTCAAGATATTTGTACAACATGATGATTATGGTTAACAACAATGTATTGTACTTTGAAAACTTCTAAGACAGTTGGTTTTAAATGATCTCACAATACAAAATGATAAATATACGAGGTAACCTATGTTAATTAGCTTGAATAAGCTATATCTCAATGTCTTACGTGAATAAAATATCAAGTTAAATATATAGAATTTTGATTGTCAATTAAAAATAAACATCAAGTTGTACCCCATACATATATATATAATAAATTTTTAAAAAATATAATTGGTTTGCTATGTTAATACATACTAGTTGTTGTTGTTAGGTGCCGTCGAGTCGGTATCCAACTCATAGCAACCCTCATAGGGTTTGCAATGGCTGATTGTTTCGGGATTGCCTTGGGAGTGGTTTGCCAGGTCCTTCTCCCGTTTTTGTGGTGCTGGGAATTGAACTCAGGACCTCAGAGACTGCAGCGCAGCGCTCTACCAACTGAGCTAAATCCTAGCCCAATACATACTAGAGTAACACTAAAATAAACTTGGTAGTAAATTCTTATCATCAGAGGTTTAGAGTCACCTGATTTTATGAGAAGCCCTCTGGAATAAAATGAAGTCATACATTCCCAAAACATACTCTTTGCTTAATGAAATTTATAGACTGGCACACATTCAAAGACTCCTAATATTCTAAAATGGCTAATGAGCAAATGTTTCTTAGTGGGTATCAGACAAACTACTTTAGTAAGTAAAATCATACTGTGCTTGGCTCAGAAGCTCAAAAAAATTTAAGAATATTGATTTCTCACAGTTCTAGTAACCCAGTCATTTTCAGAGTTTCATCTTCAGTCTATCAGCTCACATTTGAAATAGTTAATCCCCTTATATACAGGGAATTATTTTTCTTATAATTCTATCAAATGTATTAAGCCACATAAAATTTTCTGAACTAGCAGCTATTTAGATACTGATCACCTCATTCATTTTCTTAAAAATGAGTTGCCCACTAATTTGAAGGTAAAAGATCACATTTTCTTTCTTTCTTTGGCAAGTATAATTACTGACCACAAATATCCTTCCCCCTATATGCCTGGAAGTGTTATTCCTTCTATTAATTTTGGGTTTGATCATAGTACTTGTTTTGTCAATGCAATGTTGGAAATGTGATATGTGCCACGTCCTGACGGAAGATTTAAATGCAATTGATTGGTTTGGCTTGACACCTCTTACTGCCCTCTGACTTAAGAATAGCACATTCTCTCAGATAGGAGTTGCTCCTGCAATCAAAGTCTTTTGAGGAGAAGACATGGAACAGACTCACAGTAAGTCAGCTGCCTAAACTAGGGCCACAACAAACTGCCTCCACTGTCATGTAACACAGGAGGCTTTCCTTACCTATTATTACTTGGGGATTATTACTACAACAAAAGTGACAAACAAATTGGTACTTAGGAGTTAGGTGTTTCTACCCTAAACATTATCTTCATAGTGGGGAGGCAGCTAAGGGTTTTATATTATTAGAGAGTGGGAAAAGGCAACCCTTGTTGCCCAGTAGAGAAATAGTTGGCCAATCTATAATCTGTTCAATATATGACATTGAATGTATAATGAACATGTAGGCACAGATGGTCTCAAAAGGCAATATTACTAATGTGAGCTGGTTACTATTACTAAAAATGATATGCTAATATAATAAAGTGGTAAACTCAGAAAAGAATTGGCTTTTTCTCTTTTCAAGAAGAGATGAAAGAAAAAAGTAAGTCAGAAATGCAGTGACTTGGCATCCCTTTTTTTAAAGTCTATCGTTGGAATGAAGTTGGCTCCTAAAACTATTCCATTGACAGAAATATCTTAGATACTATAAATCAAAGATATGATAACAAAGAAGCCTGATAAACTAAAGATACCTATAATTAGATGGATAGATCAATATATCAATAAGAGAGAGAGAAAAGAGAGAGAGAGAGATTGATTTGAGATGCTAACATTTCCTGAAAAAAAACTGAGTAGGCAAATGTGACTGACTGCATTACAATAAACAGCAGCAATAACAAAAACAACTATGTTTTAGGGGATGTTGTCCTTTCAAAAATGCCATCATCCTGTACAAAAACAGACTACTAGAGGAAAAAAATACCATTTTTAATGTTAATTAGCAATAAAATGAAGTACTTATATAGACTATAATGGATGAATGTTGAAAATATATGCTAACTGAAATACACTGGTAATAAAAGTCCACATATTGTATAATTTCACTTAAATAAAATGTCCAGAAGACACAGAAAGTAGAGATGGTTACTTAGGGCTTGGGTGGGTATTGAAGTGGGATGGAGAAATTGGAACTGCTAATAGATATGGGGTGTCTTTTGTGGTGATAAAAATACTATAAAATTGTGGTGACTAGTGTAGAGTTGTAGAATTTTGTGAATATACTAGAAACTACTGAACTACACACTTTAAAGAGGCGGAGTGTATAGTATATGAATTCTATTTCAAGAGAGCAGTTATTTTCAATGGACCTATAAAGGATCCAAAGACAGTCATTTTCAAATAACTTTATAAGCAGGAGACAGGAGACACAAAAACACTTCATGAACATTTTCGTATTTTTGCATGGTCAGGGCTTTCTGACAAAAATGACTGGCAATCCTGATTATAAGATAATTGAACAGTAAAAGTATTGGAAGTTAAAGATAGAAATCTTAAAAGAAAATTAAAGCATCTCCCTCCATTATATAGATATGTTGTTGTGAGGTGTTGTCAAGTTGTGTCCAATTTATAGTAGCCCTCATAGGGTTTTCAATGGCTGATTATTTCAAGATTACTTCAGGGAGTGGATTGCCACGTCTTTCTCCCATTTTTGTGGTGCTAGGGATCGAACCTGGGTCCTCAGAGAGTACAGAGCAGCGCTCTACCAACTGAGCTAAACCCCAGCCCCAGATATACTATAGGGTAGTGAACTAGAGACAGTCCCTTCCTTAGAGAGGATTTATTCATCCAAGAGCAAAGCTGCCTCTATCTCCAGTGGGGAGGAGGACACATGTGCCAGCTGCCCTATACAAGCTACAAAATTCATTAATTGCAGAGCTCCTCTCCTGTAGTACAAGCCCACTGACTGTGGAGGATTTCTTTCTCCCGATGTTGTCCTGTGCAACAGGGAAGTGATACAAGCTGCTATGTAATTCAATTGTCTTTGTGTGTATTAGACACATGTCAATGTATATAAGCACACATATCAAAATAAGAGCAATGGCATCCAGAACACTTCATAGTTGCAGTCTCAATATCTAGGCTCCAAGAAAGGCATATTCTCCAATGCTTTCTCAGATATGACCAAGGAAGATAATGGAAACAGAGGGATTTCCCAGAGGGCAAAGTCAAGAGTCAGGAATGACAGTTGTTAGGTCTGCCAAGTTGTGTCCAACTCATAGTGACCCTCATAGGGTTTTCCATGGCTGATTGTTTCAGGATTACCTTGGGAGTGGATTGCCACGTCCTTCTCCCGCTTTTGCGGTGCTGGGACTCGAATTCAGGACCTCAGAGACTTCAGAGAGCACTCTACCAACTGAGCTAAATTCCAGCCCCAGGAATGATAGAGAAGGGAGTTATTCCCAGAAAACTTAAACAAAGACTTTCCATTCACAAGGAAACATATGACCAGTTCATAAATACTAATGTTCAGAGACTACTCTATGTCTTCCATGCTTCTTTTTCATTTAGAAGTGTTTATTATAGTTATCCCATCCCATTTCACCATTAAATGTTGAATGTGGGGAGCAGGATGATAAATAATTATTATTGTTGTTAGGTGCCCTCAAGTCAGTATCCAACTCATAGCGACCCTACGTACAACAGGGGAAACACTATTGTCAGTGCTTCTCTGCTGTTCATAGGGTTTTCAATGGTGGATTGATTTTTGGGAGTGGGTTGCTGGGTCCATCTTCCAAGCCTACAGCGTCAGGTGTTCCCAGGCAGTCTCCCATCCAAGTGCTAACCAGGCCCGACCCTGCTTAGCTTCCAAGATCTGATGGAATCGGATGCCACAGGGCTATGGCTGCAGGCTGATAAATAATTAGCATGCATTTACTTCAAGCATACTAAGTAATTAGATGAGACTTTTTAGTTTCTTCCTGGCTGAAGGGGCTGAGCAGTAAGTATATTTTACAAATGGAAAGAGAGTAAATATTTATGAGAAAATAGACTAAAGTAGATTTTATTAGTATTCACAAATATGCCTTTTTCCCTGCCCCATCCATGGAAGCAGTACATTTTCTTCTTATATTTACTTGTTTATGAGATAAACAATGGATTTAGAGCACAAATAAAGCAAAGTACAGCAGAGAAAATATTAAAATATTGAATATCTACTAAATGAAACAATAATCAGGCAACTAAAGTTTAATATACACAAAGAAAGAAAAGTGTCAAAGCAAAGAACTTTTAAGATTGAGATATAAACAGGGTGACACTGAAGAACTGTTGTCCAGTGAAGAACAAAAGTACAATTCATGTGCTGAAACAAGCCTACTAATCTTGTTAGGAGATGTGTTTATGTAAAATTAGTTTCTGCATCTCTGTTGCAAAAAAGCACTTAAGACTTTCTTAATTTTTGTGGCCTATGACATTCAATGATTATAATCACTTAACAGTGAGACTTTTTACAAATCAGATGTATTCTTAAGGCAAGTAGAGTCAAAATCTCAATTTAACTAATGGAACTTTGAACTTATTTAGCTTGCCACAGTATAGGGTATACTGTGAATTTCACAATGCTATGGTAATCTTCTATATTAAAGTTTATTTACAGAGGACAAACACAAAGCTGTGTCAGATATAATTCAATTTCACAGAGAACACAATAAACAGAAGCAATGGAGATGGGCTATTACCAATGGAGTTGCCTGATAAGACTGTTACTGACCTTGGGGTCCTGACCTTTCTGTTAGAAGGCTAACGGCTTCATCTGTCATCAGTAACTTATTTCACATTTTTGACCAAAAAGACTTTGGGGGAAAAAATAGGTGTTATATTAACAATTTTAATTCAAAACAATGTCATTCAAAGCTAAAATAAAAACTCATGACAGTTGCTAAATCTCTGTCCCAAATCATTGCCAAAAATATAGCCACAAGTGTGGATACATGGTCTAGGGCTTCTAAATATCTCATCCTAATGCTCAAATAATAAATGAGAGAGGGAAACTTCACATGTTTTTTTGAAAGCATTTGAAAGTAGTTTTTGTACAATGAGAATTTAAGACCAGCTTGTGAGATCTGGCACTCTTACACAATTACTGTCAATGTACCAGATATTGAAATGCAGTCCCTTTAATAATTCAATGTTTTCCTCATTAAACAAATGAGAATCCAATTACAAGTAGGGCCACAATTATAAAGACTGTGACCTAATATGATATTCTCCATACTGACCTAGAAGTTCTTTTGAAACATGATCAGGACTTTTTGACCAAGATTATGGCTTAAGTGTAATTGATTTTTAAAGAGATCATTTAAATACACCTCTAGCTACATATCCCACTGTCTGTCAGCTTGTCGTGCTGTGGGGGCTTGTATGTTGCTGTGATGGTGAAAGCTATGCCACCATTATTTCAGATATTAGCAG
Source organism: Pedetes capensis (assembly GCA_007922755.1). Taxonomy (NCBI): domain Eukaryota; kingdom Metazoa; phylum Chordata; class Mammalia; order Rodentia; family Pedetidae; genus Pedetes; species Pedetes capensis. The sequence goes on from VMDO01016598.1 coordinate 10,137, forward strand.
GGCTAACCATAGTGGACAGGTTTTAGCTAATCTTCCAGACTGAGACAGACTAGGGAGAAGGACCCGACTGCCTACTTCTGAAACAATTAGCCATTGACAACCCTATGAACAGCAGAGAAGTATTGTCAAATATAGTACCAGAAAATGAGCCCCCCAGGCTGGAATGCTTTCAAGAAATGACTGAGGAAGAGCTGCTGCCTCAAAGTAGAATTGACCTTAATGACAGTAATGGAGTAAAGCCCCTGGGACCTCCTTTTGCTTATGTGGCATGATTCAAAACGAAAAGAAACATAGTGTCTGCAACAATGGCTCAAACATAAAAAGATTGTGTGCATGGCAAAGTGTTGTATACTGCTTTGTTCTGTGGTACATAGGGTCACCATGAATCAGATCTGACATGATGACACCCAACAACTAGCTTCATATAACTATTGTACACAATTCCTTGATATTATCAGAATGAGTTATTTTATGCTTTGTAGATCATAAGTATGATAATCTTTATAATTATTTTAACATATTGTTGCAGATATAGTTTAATTTTATCCTAGATTATTTATTTTTCCCAATATCCATCATCACATGTCATAGATACACATACTTTTCCTTATTTTTTATTTTGCTTGCCATTCTGAAAAATATTACTGGCCAATTTACTATCAGCTGGAATAACACTCAGGACTTCTTTAACACTCAGTGTTAATGACCTAATCATCTGAAAAATGCTGTATATAGAAAATGCTACAAATGTAAGGCCATCACTTATACTTTCTTTAACTCTGTTTGGACTCTCTATCAAAGATGGTTGCAGAGCCGGGTGTGGTGGCGCACGCCTGTAATCCCAGCGGCTCGGGAGGCGGAGGTGGGAGGATCGCAAGTTCGAGACCAGAGGCAGTCTGCGTAACTTAGTAAAACCCTGTCTCAAAAAGTAAAAAAATGGACTGAGGTGCAGCTCAGTGGTCCAGCACTTGCAGAGTATGCAGGCACGAGGCCCTGGGTTCAACCCCAGTTTAAAAAAAAAAAAAAAAAAAAAGATGGTTGCAGGAATGAGGTCTGTAGATGGTGGAATAGGAGACTACTGACTTTCCATCCTTCTACCTCATAACATATACACAAGGCCTGAGTCCCTCTGAGAGAAAAGCAGAGACTAGCTGAGAGACTTCTACATACTGGAAAAATGAGAAAATACCCATTTTTCTAAGTGCATAGGAAAGCTGTGGTCCACTCACAAACAAACTGAGGATAGCATCTCAACTGGGAAGGGACAACCCAGGGCCTAGCTTTTCCCTCAGGAATGAAAGATGTTGCTGTTATTGTTAGGTGCCCTGAAGTTATATCCGACTCATAGTGACCCTCATGGGGTTTCCAATGGCTGATTGTTTCAAGATTGCCTCAGGAGTGGATTGCCTCATCCTTCTCCCATTTTTGCAGTGCTGGGAATCGAACTTGGGACCTCAGAGACTGCAGAGTGGCACTCTACCAACTGAGCTAAATCCCAGCCCAGGAATGAAGGATATAGACCACAAATATAAGACCCTAACCTTTAAAACTCCTGCTGGAAGGTTTAGCTGTTAAATCAATTAGCTTTTAGAGCAGAAAGAACTCTGCATTTGTGAGCCTACCAGGACTTCAGAGAATGCAAAAGTGGCTTTTGAATGAGTATACTTCCAGCACTGTCCCCATAGACTCAGTGTGTATTGTGTGAATGAAAGTGTGGGAATTTCCCACAGATCTTCTCCTTGGCTTAGCACAGAACAAGTGGGAGATACATTTCACCTCTCAAATTCTCCCTGAAAATAGAAGGAACTGGAACACACATGTAATATGCCACTCTCCTCAGTATATTTCAAGGGACTGGCCTTTATCTTGCTCTGAGAGGACCCAAAACACATAATCCTATATGTAAAAAAATAAATAAATACTCTACAAAAAGAAAAAAAAACAACTTTTAGAATAAATAAGCAAATTCAGTAAAGTAGTAGGATACAAAGTCAACATAGAAAAATCAGTTGTGCTGGGCGCAGTGGCCTAGAATCCCAGCAGGTCAGGAGGTGGAGGCAGGAGGATCGCAAGTTTGAGACCAGAGGCAATCAGTGTAATTTAGCAAGACTCTGTCTGAAAAACTTAAAAAATGGGCTGAGGGTGCAGCTCAGTGGTACAGCATTTGCAAAACATGCAAGCACAAGCCCTGGGTTCAATCCCCAGTGCCAAAAGAAAAAAGAAAAAGAAAAGAAAAAAAAAGAAAAGAAAAGAAAAGAAAGGAAAAGAAAAGAAATCAGTTCTATTTCTTCAACTATCCAAGCTGGGCCCAGTGGGTCATGCCTGTAATCCCAGAGACTCGGGAAGTAGATGCAGGAGGATCGCAAGTTCAAGACCAGAGGCAGTCCACATAATTTAGAGAGACAGTGTCTCAACATAAAAAGCAAAAAAAATGGGCTAGGGGTATAGCTTAGTGGTACAGTACTTGCAAAGCATGTAAACATGAGGCCTTGAGTTCAATCCCCAGTACCAAAAATATATATAAAATAATAAATAAATAAAAACAATCTATCCAAAACACAAATGAAGAAAACAATCTTACTTATGAAAATATCAAAAAGAATAAGATTCTTGGGAATAAATTTAACCATGAAAATGAAAGATCTATACAATAAAAACTGTAAAACATTGAAGGAGGAAATTGAAGAAGACATAAATGAATGGAAAGATGTCCTGTGCTCAAGGATTCAAAGAATTAATTTTATTAAAGTGTCCATAGAATTCACAGCATTCTACAGATTCAATGTAATCCACATCAGAATTTCAATGGCCTTTTTTAAAGAAATAGAAAAAAATCTTAAAATTCATATGAAACCACAAAAGACACCAAATAGCCTTAACAGTCTTGAAAAACAAAGTAGAAGGTGCCACTCTTCCTGATTTTAAGATACACTATAAAACTATATTCATTAAACAGCATTAAAAACAGGCACATAGACTACGGTAACAGAATAGAGAAAACAGAAATGAACTCAAGCATGCATGTCATTTAATTTTTTAAAAAGCTACCAAGAATACACAATAGGGAAAAGGTACTATCTTCAATAAACAGCACTGGGAAAACTAGATATCCACATGCAAGAGTGAGACTAGGCAGTCATCTTATACCACAAACAAAAATCAAATCATCAAAATGATTTCAACACCTAATTGTAAAACTTGAACCCATAAAACTCCCAGAAGAAAATGTAGGAGAATGCTTTTTAACATTGGTTTTGGCAATGATTTTTTTGGATACCACAACAAAATCCTGCATAACAGAAGAAAATATAAATAGGATTATATCAGACTCTTTTAAAGATTTTGCACAGAAAAGGAAACAAAAAAATGAGAAATCAGCCTACCAATTGGGAAGAAATACCTGTAAGCCATATATCTGTAAGGATTTGTATACAAAATCTGTAAGGGGCTCCTGCAACTCAATAGCAAAATAACCAAATTTTAAAATACCTGAATAGACATTTCTTTTGAAGAAGACATACAAATAGCTAGCTAACAGGCATATAAAAAGGTGTACAACATTACTAATCAACACCACAGCATCACTTCACACTTGTTAGGATGGCTATTATCAAAGAGACAAGAAATAAGTGTTGGGAAAGACATGGAGAAAAAGGAATTTTTGTGCATTGTTAGTTCAAAGGCAAAATGATACAGCTATTATGGAAAACAATATGGAGGTTCCTCAAAAAATTGAAGACAGACCTAGGAATATCTCTGCTGGGTACATGTATACTCAAACGAAACAAAATCAGCACCTCATAGACATATTTGTGCTCCTGAGGTCATTATAGCATATCATAACCTTCAAGGTATGTAAACAATCTAAGTGTTCACACTACACACACGTGCCTCCCACACACAAGAATGTTTCCAAAATTAGCATGGCAGTAAGGATATGTCCTTAGCATGCAGAAAAAATGGTTTCTAACACTTGGGCAACACTAATAGGGATGGCAAATGGCTATGTGATCACAATGAAAAGAGAGGAAAACACATTATAAAACATGTTAAAAGCACTCCAGATGTCAACAACATTAAAACTTCAGACATTCAGATAATAATAAATGCAACAATGTATATGCAGTTGGTTTCTCAGCTTAATCCTAGTTAGGGCAGAATTCTGACACTCTTCTCTGCTTCATTGCAAATGAATGTGAACCTTCTTTAATGCAATGCATTCTGTTCTAAAGGTTTTACTACATGCATAATTGCTCAGATCCCGGCTCTAGCTTAGTAAACAAAATGACTGGAAAGTGGATGGTCCATTAACAACATATATTTCCCAAAACTGAACAATAAGTGGAAAAAGATGAATAGGCGTAATATGCCCTACCTAAATCACTTTCCAAGTTCTGATGTTTTCAAAAGTATGTTTTATAAATTATAAAAAGCATTTAAACCTTTCTATTAAAAGAACGAGCTTAACAAGCTTGAGGAAAAGGCAGCCATGCTTATTACAATTCTGCTTTTAAATGGTACCTATAAATTCTGCTGTATTATATTCATTAACTTAGCCCTAAAATGCCATATACTATTTTGAAATATTGTCCCAACAAATTTCAAAATGGCTCACATCTACTTATTGTTGTTGTTGTTGTTAGGTGCCGTGGAGTTGGTGTCCGACTCATAGCGACCCTCATAGGGTTTTCAATGGCTGACTGTTTCGGGATTGCCCTGGGAGTGGATTGCCAGGTCCTTCTCCCATTTTTGCGGCGCTGGGAATTGAACTAGGGACCTCAGAGACTGCAGCACAGCGCTCTACCAACTGAGGTAAATCCCAGCCCAAAAAACATCATTGTCAGTGCTTCTCTGCTATTCATAGGGTTTTCAATGGCAGATTGACTTTTAGGAGTGGGTTGCTGGGTCCTTCTCCCAAGCCTGCAGCACCTGGTGTTCCCATGCGGTCTCCCATCCAAGTACTAACTAGGCCTGACCCTGCATAGCTTCGGAGAGCTGACAGGATCAGATGCCACAGGGCTATGGCTGCAGGCCATCTACTTATTAGCAATTTTATTTAAGAGTTGCTTCTAGTTGTTTACAAAGAAACTAGGCTGTCTCTAAGATGACATGGGCTGGGATTTAGCTCAGTTGGTAGAGCGCTGCACTGCAGTCTTTGAGGTCCTGAGTTCAATTCCCAGCACTGCAAAAATGGGAGAAGGACCTGGCAGCCCACTCCCAAGGCAATCCTGAAACAGCCATTGAAAACCCTATGAGGGTCGCTATGAGTTGGATACGGACTCAACAGCACCTAACAACAACAACAAGATGACATGGGGCTGGGATTTAGCTCAGTTGGTGGAGCCCCGCTCTGCAGTCTCTGAGGTCCCAAGTTTGATTCCCAGCTCCACAAAACCAGGAGAAGGAAATGGCAATCCACTCCCGTAGCAATCCCAAAACAATGAGCCACTGAAAACCCGGTAAGGGTTGCTATGAATTGGACCTGACTCTATGGCACCAAACAACAATGAGATGACAAGCAAGAGGGGAGACAAATTGGAAGCTTTGTCCCAGCATCCTACTGAAAACTCATTAGCTGCCAAGAAAAGGGTTGAGAGTCTTTAACTGGCTGTGATGCCAGCACTGGTCGGAGAATTTCTGGGGTTACTGAAATTTGCATGCAAAAATCAACTAGGCAGCATCTGGTACCCACGTAACACAGGGTTTAAATGTGATTGAGATTGACAAAAGTGGCAAAGCATTTAGCTAAATGTTCAGCACAAGCTGCAGAAAACATAAAGAATTGAAAGGGTAATGGTACTGTAACTGAATGCAAAAGTTTAGCATCTTGGTGGCACAAAGTCAAAGCAAGCACAACTAAGATAAAGAGTGAAGAGGAGTGAAGAAGGATTTATTACTTGCAGATGGACAGCCCTGGATATGGTTCCCAAAATTTCACTCTTCCTGAACAAAGGAAGTCTGGGGATTTTATTGGGAAAGCCTGTACATACTATTAAGGGGAAGTACTTCCGGGTAGGTATATTTTCCCAGCATTCTCAGTTTAAGATATACACTATTGGACATGCTCAGTTAAGGTCATAGTTCAGAAACGAAAGATGGTGGACAGGCATGTCCCTGAACGTATCTACACTGTGTTGTAGATGGACGGCATGGTGGACGGCATCTGTGTCTTAAGTTCCTCCTGGAAATTCTTTTGGTTGATGCTGCTGATTCCTATTCTACCTGGCTGCATCTCGCCTTCCTGCAGCTGTGAAACAGCTAGACTCCAAGAGCCGCCAGGGACTCTGACGCCAGATAGTGGCACCACACAGCCAGTGAAGATAGAGAGAGTGAGGGAGAATGGCCTCAGCCATGAGAGTTTGGGAAAGTGTCCCCACCTTCGGCCTCCATATCCCCAGCTGAGCAGCCGTGAGGAGGGCTGGGGCATTGGCCCTAACATACCAGTGGGGTCATAGTCCCTGAAATCCAGAAGCAAATGGCACCCTGGGCCAGCTGGGCTACAGAAAGGGGCAGGTAGGATTTAAAGAGAGATCCTCAGAAACAGCCTTCAGCTTTTTTTTTTTTTTTTGGTGGTACTGGAGGTTGAACCCAGAGCCTCTTGCGTGCATGCTGTGCAAGTGCTGGACCACTGAGCTGCACCCTCAGCCCATTTATTTACTTTTTTTTTTTTTTGAGACAGGGTCTCCCTAAGTTACACAGACTGCCTCTGGTCTCAAACTTGCAATCCTCCTGCCTCCACCTCCCAAGCCACTGGGATTACAGGCATGCGCCACTGCACCCGGCTTAGCCTTCAGTTTTCTGACCTCTGTGGCTGCTCAGAGCAGCCACAGATCTGACATTAAATACTCCTGATGGTTAATGATACACCAATTACTGTATATTGATAAAAGATTATAAAAACATAAAAGTAAATTTGAAGAAATTCATTTTAGTGGCTGTTACTGCCAAGTATAAGCATTTTCTCGAAAAACAGGCAAGCATGCTGCACACATGGATAGTTTGCAGTAGATACTAAGATAAATGGGATAATTTTGTAATGAATACCTGAGTGGACAATTTCTGAAGATCTTACTGCTTTAAAGGGTTTAACAGACTCTGGGTTTCCCATTTCTTTTTTGCCTGACACAGTTCTCTGACAATCACACACAGAATTATCTTTTCAGCTTTATCTTTTAAGTCTTTCTTTTTGCTGTTGTTTTTTCTTGGTAGTACTGGGATATTGAACCCAATGCCTCACAGGCGCTCGGCAAGTAGTCTACTACTGAACTGCACCCTCGGTCCCTACATCATTATCATCATCACCAACATCATCATCATTATCATTGTTATTTTTGAGACAGGGTGTCATTATATGTGCTCGCTGCTCCCAGCCTTGAACCCATAATCTTCCTTCCCTGGCCCAAAGACACTAGGACTATAGGCATGTGTTCCAGCACGAAGCTTCAACTCTTTCTTAATCACACACTCACATTTGATTATTCAGTATTTTTAAAGAAATGAGTACTTTCACATCTGCCATTATTTTCCAGTGGTGTTCCCTATACCCGTATTGACATTTAATGACATTCTACCCATCCAGTAAAAACCTACTCATTTTTGATAGTTCCAGTGGTACCATTTGGCTTGCCATGCTATGGGGGCTTGCATGTTGATGTGATGCTGAAAGCTATGCCACCAGTATTTGAGATACTAGCAGGGCCACCCCATGGTGGACAGGTCTCAATTAACTTTCCAGATGAAGACAACCCACTCCTGAAACAATTAGCCATTGAAAACCCTACAAAGAGCAGAGAAGGATTTTCAAATATAGTGGCTGAAAATAATCCCCCCTCCCTAGTCTGGAAGGCATTCAAGAAACAACTAGGGAAAAGTTGCTCCCTCAAAGTAGAGTCAATCTTAATGACAGGAATGGAGTAAAGCTCTTAGACCTCCTTTTGCTGATGTGGCATGACTCAAAATGAGAAGAAAAGTAGTGACTGCAACAATGGCTCAAACGTAAAACAATCATGTGCAAGGCACAGCACAAGGAACTGTTTCATTCCCTTGGAAATAGGGTGCTTAAGAGTACAATCTGACTCCAGCTCACCTAACAATTCTAACCACCTGCCTCCACCTAGTGGTAGGATTTGGCATAGTTTCTGAGTTGTGAGCTCCCCAAAGACATTGGTATTCCAATTCCTGGAGCCTGTGTTTCACCAATTCCTTCAAGGCAGTTTCCACTTCTTCCTGCAGTACCACTGCTTCCTGATCATATGCAACCTCTTAAAATGGTTGGTCATCCACCAATTCTTTTTGATATGTTGTTGTTGTTGTTGTTGTTAGGTGCCGTCGAGTCGGTATCCGACTCATAGCGACCCTCTGTACAACAGGGGAAACACTATTGTCAGTGCTTCTCTGCTGTTCATAGGGTTTCCAATGGCAGATTGATTTTTGGGAGGGGGTTGCCAGGTCCTTCTCCCAAGCCTACAGCTTCTGTAGGTGTTCCCAGGAGGTCTCCCATCCAGGTACTAACCAGGCCTGACACTGCTTCGCTTCCGAGATCTGACGGGATCGGATGCCCCAGGGCTACAGCTGCAGGCCTTTTTGGTATAATGACTCTGTATTCCTTCCATCTTTCTTTGACGTTTACTACATCGTTTAATATTTTCCCTGTTGAATGCTTCACTATTGCCACTCAAGAATTGAATTTTTTCTTCAATTCTTTAAGCTTAAGAAAAACAGAGCATATTCTTCCGTTTTGGTTTTCTATTCCCAGCTCTTTGCACATGTCATTATAATATTTGATTTTGTCTTCTTGAGCTACCCTTTGAAATCTTCTGTTTAGTTTTTTAATTTTGTCATGTTTTCTAACACAAGTTTCCAAAAATTCATGGAATACAAATTGAGATATTTTAACAAACAGATGCAGCACTAGAGGTGCTCACTTGTTTATGTCAAGAGATATCGAAAACAGCCACCTGGCCACCTGACTAGAAGAGATCCATATTTGTGTCTATTCCCAGGAAAAGGGACCCAACTGAATGGGGAAATTATCGAATGATAACATTAATATCTCACGGAAGTAAAATTTTGCTAAAGATTATTCAAAAGTGACTATAGCAGTATATAGACAGGCAACTGCCAGAAAAACAAGCCTAAATCAGAAGAGGGCATGGAACCAGAGGCATCATTGCTGATGTCAGATGGATATTAGCCAAAAGCAAAGAATACCAAAAGATGTCTGTCTATGTTTATTGACTATGCAAAAGCATTTTAATGTGTGGATCACAACAAATTATGGATAACATTACAAAGAATAGGAATACCATAGCTCTTAATTGTACTCCTGAAGACTCTACACATGGACCAGGAGGCAGTCACTCAAATAGAAAAAGAAAACACTGCCTGGCTTAAAGTCAAGAAAGATGGGTTAGGGCTGTATCCTTTCATCTTATCTCTTCAATCTCTATGCTGAGCAGATAATACAAGAAGCTGGACTTTATGAACAATGTGGGATCATGATTAGAAGACTCATTAACAACCTGTGTTATGCAGATGACACAAATGTGCTTGCTGAAACTAAAGAGGATTTGTAACATTTACTGATGAAGATCAAAGAACACAGCCTTCAGTATATATTGCCCTTCAACATCAAGAAAGCAAAAATCCTTACAACTGGGTCAGTAAGCAATTTCATGGTAAATAGAGAAAAGATTTAGGTTCTCCAAAATGTTGTTTTACATGGTTGTACAATCAACATCCATGGAAGCAGCAGTCAAGAAATCAGAAGAATCATTGCACTGGCAAAAGCTTTTGCAAAAAACCTCTTTAAAATGCTGAAAAGATGTCACATTGAAGATGAAGGTGCCCCTGACTTGTACCATGGTATTTTCAGTTGGATCCTACGGTTGTGAAATCTGGACACTGAATAAAGAAAACAAGAGAATTATGGTGCTGGAGATAAATACTGAATATACCATGGACTGCCAAAAGAACCACCAGATCCATCCTAGAAGAAGTGCAAACAGAGTGCTCCTTGGAAGTAAGGATGGCTAAACTGTGTCTTATGTATTTTGGACATATTGTCAGGAGAGACCGATCCCTGGAGAAGGACATCATGTTTGGGAGAGTGGCGACTCAACGAAGAAAAAGAAAACCCTCAACTAGATGGATTGACACAGTGGCTGCAACAATGAGCTTAAACATAAAAAGCAGATCGTGTACATAGCAGTGTCGGGGAGTACTTCATTCTGTTGTACTCAGGGTTGCTGTGAGTTGGACTGACTCAAGGGCCCCTAAAAACAACAAGAACATTGTGCTCTTTGCTTTGAGAACAATCCCTGGTAAACAGCATGTAACATTCATCTAGTCTTACTAAATATCATTTTTATGGCATTAATTTGCAAATTTATACATTCTCTCTGGAAACACAGAATTGTATATCCAACAACCTTTATATCCAACTTCCTATATGAATTTTCTACCTTTGAATATCTTTTACACATTCAAACTTAAGGAGGCCAAATAGTACGCTATTTTCTGCCTATCCCCCTCCCCTCATATTGTCTCTCTCTTAGTTCTACTAATTTCATGTTAAAGTACCCAGTTGTTGAAGGCCACAACCTACCGTTATATAGTGAAAACCTGTTCTTTCGTCTCACCCATTACGTCCAGTATATCAGCAAAGATTATACAATGCATCTGTTTTTAAAAAGTCCTAAATTTGTCTCTGTCTTTCCACCTCTACGATCACCCACCTGGTTCAACAACTACCATCTCTTATGCGGACTACAGTTCTTCCAAACTTGTCTCCCAACTTCTGCTTTTATTCCCCTGCACTCTCTATCTTGTAGCCAAAGTGATCTGATTCTTTTATTAATTTTATTGCAACATAAACTTTAGAAACTTTCTGTTACCCTAAAATAGTAACACCTTGCCCATTCACTCTCATTCCTCATTCACACATACACCCCAAGACAGTCTGTATATATTTGCCTTTTCTGTCCATTTCATATAAACAAAATCATATTATTTATGATATTTTGTGTCTGGCTTCATTCACTTACCACATTTTGTCCATTCATTAACCAAAAAAGAGAGATTTGTATTGTTTCTTTTTTTTAGGTATTATGAATAATGCTGCTAGGAACATTTAGATACACATCTTTGTGGGGATGAGTATTCTCACTTACCTTGGGCAAATATGTAGATGTGGAATTGCTGGGTCTTATGGTAACTCTGTTTAACATGGAGAAACTGACAAAATGTTTTCCAAATGGGCTCTACCACTTTATGTTTCCATCAACAGTGTATGAAGCTCCTATTTGTCCACATCCTTGCCAAATACTTGTTACTGTCTGTCTTTTTTATTACAGCTTTCTTTGTTGTTATTGTTGGGTGACATCAAGTTGGACCCAACTCATAACAACCCTCCTGGGGTTTTCAACGACTGATTATTTTCGGGAGTGGAGTGCCACATCCTTCTCCTGTCTTTGCAGGGCTGAGGATGGAACCCAGGTCCTAGTAGAGTGCAGAGCAGCATTCTACCCACTGAGCTAAATCCCAGCTCTGCAGCTTTCTTAGTGGGTATAAAGTTGTATTTCATTGTGTGTGTTTACTTTATCTTTCTTTTCTTTCTTTTTTTTTTTTTTTCAATATCAGAGGGTTGAAGTTAGATCCTTGCCTATGCTAGGCAGGAGCTCTACTACTGAGCTGTACCCCTAGCCCTGTGTTTTTATTTTTGAGGCACAGTCTTCCTAAATTGTATATGCTGCCTCTGGTCTCAAACTCACAACCCTCCTGCCTTAGCCTCCTGAGTAACTGACATAAGCATGTGTCACAAGGCCTAAGTGTGTTTACATTTTTTATTGTGGTAAAACATACATAACATAAATTTGCCATACTAATCATTTTAATTGTATAATTCAAAGGCATGAATTACATTTGCAATGTTGTATAACCATCAACAATGTTTCCAATAGTTTATCACCCAAATAGAAATTCTGTAACCAACTAGCCAAGGTTTCCTACCCCTAAGTCTGCTTATGGTTTCAACTTACATTTCTCTTACGCATTGATGGTAAGCATGTTTTCATGTGCTGACTGGCCACTCATAATCTTTGAAGAAATTTCTAGTCTAATTATCTGCTAATTTTTAAATTGGATTATCCTATTTAATTATAAAAGTTATTTATATATTCTGGACAGTAATGTCTTACTAGTGTTGTGATTTGCAAGTATTTTCTCCCATTCTGTGGCTTATCTTTTCACTTTGTTCATGGTGGCTTTTTAAATGTAAAAGTTAATTCTAATGGGGTCATAATTAGCACTTTTTTTCTTTTGCCATCTGTGTTTCTTTACCTTATCCAAAATTATGAGGATTTATTCCTATGTTGCTTTTCAACAAGTTTTAAAGCTTTAGCTTTCCTATTTATGCCTATGACCCATTCTGAATTTAATTTTTTGTATAATGTGATGTAGGGATCTAAATTCATCCATCTGCATCTGTATGTCCAGCTTTTTCAGTGCAATATGTTAAAAGGACATTCGTTGTTGTTGTTGTTGTTAGGTGCCGTAGAGTCGGTATCCGACTCATAGCGACCTTCTATACAACCAGGGAAACACTATTGTCAGTGCTTCTCTGCTGTTCATAGGGTTTTCAATGGCAGATTGATTTTTGGGAGGGGGTTGCCGGGTCCTTCTCCCAAGCCTACAGCTTCTGGTGTTCCCAGGTGGTCTCCTATCCAGGTACTAACCAGGTCCGACCCTGCTTAGCTTCCAAGATCTGACTGGATCAGATGCCACAGGGCTACAGCTGCAGGCAAAAGGACATTAATCCCTATCAAATTGGCTTGTTGCCTTGGTCAAAAATTAGTTTAAGAATTTACTTTCAACCCTAAATTCTACTCCATTGATTTATGATTATGCTTATCCCACGCTATCTTAATTACTGTAGTTTTGTTGTAAATTTTGAGATTAAGAAGTGCACTGCATTCAACTTTGCTCTGTTTCAGTATTGTTCAGGTTATTTTAAGTACTTTGCATTGCCATGGGGATTTTAGTATCAGTCTGCCAATTTACTCAGAATGTCAGGTAGGACTGTGACAGAGATTGTGCTGAATCTGTACATCAATTTGAAGAGTACAGAATAATACTTTAAAAGCATATCATATCATGTTATGCTGCTTCATGAAACTTCATCTCTCCCAATGTTACTTCAGATTAGTTCCAAATCTACTAAATAAATGAATTCAACCTGGGGTTCAAAATTCATCTGGGCAGGTAAGGTAAGTCATCATTAAGAAAGTGGTTTTTGAATTGAGGTCTGAAAGATAAATGAGTGTTGACAGATAAAGGACAAGAAAGCCAGGTAAGATTAGCATTTCAGATGCAGAGAACAGCATATAAGAGGACCCTGAGGCTTCCTTGACTAGTTTTCTTGGGGATTATCAATCTTGTCAAAGAACCAACTTTGGGTTCATTGATCTTTCTTATTGTATTTTTTTTCCTATTTCATTAATTACTGCTCTTAAGTATATTTCATTCTGTCCACTTTATTTTAGTTTTGTTCTTTTTGTAACTTTTGGTATGGAAACTAATGTCACTGATTTTCAGCCTTTCTCTTCTAATGAGAGGACTTAAAACCACCAATTTCTTGGTGGTTTTCATGCCACAAATGTTAAAATATTTTATTTTACTTATCACACAAGTCAATTTTTAAAATACTTAATTTCTAGAGTGATGTTATCTTGGACCAAGCACTGGCTTAGAATGGATTCCTTAATTTCCAAATATCTAAAATTATTATTATACTCATTATTTAGCTCTAGCTTAATTTTGCTTTGGTTGGTACCTATTTATCACATTGCACAACTAATGTGAATAATCTGAATAAAATAATTCTGAGAGAAGGAAAATCTAAACCAATAATTTCCATAGGAATAGGAAATAACCAGTCAGTCCAACCCCTAAGCTTCAATCCAGACATTGTCAGAAGAGGATTCTATCAAATTGTTAACAGAAATTCCAATGGAATTTAGGCTGTGGCAGATCAGAGAACAAGAATTATTCTAAATATTTTCATGAAGTGAGTATGATATTAACACCTAAAGCTGAAAAAAATACACACCAACACAAAATCTACTAACCAGCATTTCTTATGACAGTGACGCAAAATTGTGAATTAAAAAACCAGATAAAATCCAGCAACACATTAAAACAAATAAGTCTTGATGATTTATAAAAATATTTTAGGGCAAAATATTAGAAACTATGTTATAGGGATATAAAATGCTGTTTTAAGAAGAAACATGATATATTTCCACAGATACTGTAAACACTTGGTTGAATTCAACCTAAACTCTGAGTGAAACATTCAGTAATATAGCAATGTAATTTAATATCATTTCATGGGTAAATAAATGAATCAATCAAAAACTACCAAACAACTTACTTATGGGGAATCACTTATGGGGAATCTATGAAGTCAAGAATAAGAAATGGATGTACTCAGTCACTCTAGTATTTAACACTTCACTATGGGGCTGGGATTTAGCTCAGTGGGTAGAGCGCTGTGCTGCAGTCTCTGAGGTCCTGAGTTCAATTCCCAGCACCACAAAAATGGGAGAAGGACCTGGCAATCCACTCCCAAGGCAATCCCGAAACAGTCAGCCATTGAAAACCCTAGGAGGGTCGCTATGAGTCGGATACCGACTTGACGGCACCTAACAACAACAACAACAATAGATAAGAAACAGTACAATTAAACAAAAGAAATCTGAGATATAAATATTAGACGAGATGCAATAAAGCTGTTTCTAGCTGGTATGATTTTATGCCTAGAAAATCTGACAAAATGAACTAAAAAGCTTTTTCACACACTAGGAGAACTCAGTAAAACAGTAGGATATAAAGTTAGCATATGCGATATGAATAATTATAAATCAATAAATAATATGGTATGTATGTATACAGATTTAAAATAGAATGTAAAAGACCTATTTGAGGAAAAAATTTAAATTCCTGAAGCACATAAGAGTAAAATAGGTGGTAAGACAGGAATACATCTTCTATGAATATTAATAGGAATATTATGTTGTAATTAGGCATATTATATGAATAGGAAAAAGGCAGCTCAAAATCATAAAGACACAGTTCTACCTAAACTAACATAATTTTATTAATTATAAAACATTTTATTTCCTTTAGAATGTGCCAAACTGATTACAGGATCAATTTAGAAAAATATTTATGAAATAATATGTAATCAAATTATAAAAGCTAGCCTATAAATAGAAAATAGATCGTAAGACCTGAATGTTTACAATAATGTGGTAATGGTGCATAGATAGGAAGACCAAGGTAAACTATGAGAAACCAAGAAATATATGGGAGAAAAAAAAAACTCAGTTGTGCTGGGCCCAGTGGCTCAAGCCTATAGTCCCAATGACTCAGGAGGATCCCAGGTTCAGGACCAGAGGCAGCTTGCATAATTTAGCGAGACCTTATCTCAGGATAAGAAATAAAAAATGGTGTGGAGGTGTACCCCAGTGGTGGAGCACTTGCAAAGTATGTACCAGGGCCTGAGTTCAACACCAAAGAATAGCAAAAAACAAAAACAAAAACAAAAAAAAACACCTCACCTGCCATGCTATCTGAAAAATTAGTAACTACAAAGATAGGTCCTCATGGAGGGAAACTGAAGCCCTTAGCCAACAGCACCCACTGAGCTCTTATACAACATTTAGCCCATAGGGGAGGCATCCTTGTGGAAGATTCCCCAGTCCCAGTGAAGCTGCCCTGGCTGATGACATGTAAGGAGATGAATTATCCTTGGTGGACCATACCCAAATCATGAGCAAACATGATTTTGTTATTTTAAGCCACAAATTTTTGGGTTCCCCCACGTGCTATCAGCTTGTCCTGCTGTGGAGGCTTGCATGTTGTGGTGGTGCTGAAAGCTATGTCACTGGTATTTCAGACACCAACCGGGTGGCCCCATGGTAGACAAGTTTCAGCTGAGCTTCCAGACTATGACAGACTAGGGAGATGGACTTAGCAGCCCACTCTGAAAACAACTATTGAAGTCCTATGCACAGCAGAGAAGCACTGTCAAATATAGTGCTGGAAAATGAGCCCCCTAGGTTGGAAGGCATTTGAGAAACAACTGAGGAAGAGTTGCCTCCTCAAAATAGAATCGACTTTCATGAAAGGAATGGAGTAAAGCCCTTGGGACCTCCTTTTGCTGATATGACACAACTCAGCAAGAGAAGAAACAGTGGCTGCAATACTGGGCTCAAACATAGATTCTGTGCATGACACAGTGCTGGATAGTTCTTCATTCTGCTGTATTTAGGGTTGGTATGAGTTGTATCCGACTTGATGGCACCTAATAACAACAAATTTTGGTGTGGTATGAAATAATTTAGTAGCTTAAGGCAGCACTACATTCTCTCATTCTGGTGTGTGAGCTGGGCATCTCTGGCCCACTTGGTGTCATCTTGAGTGCTGAGATGGTTGCAATTAACTGGAGGCTCAAGTGCAAGCTCACCTGGGCTGGAAATTCCACCTCACCTGGATACTCTGTGTCATTCAAAGGCCCTACTGGGATCACAGTTGGGGCCATTACCTAGCAGTGTAGTTTCTCCCTGCTATATCCCTGCCCATAGGGGCTGTCCTAATACATGGTTGCTAGGTTCCAAGAAAGCATCTAATTAGTAATCCCCTAGAAGGAAGAAAAGAAGAGGAAGAGTAGGAGGGAAGGTGGGGGCAGGGGAACAGGAAAAGGAAGAGGAGGAGAAGAGCCACCATCACCAGTATAATCAAGGGTGAAGTCCCAAACATATCACTTTAACCACATTTGATTGGTATTAGCAGTCATAGCCCCAGCACAGAGTGAATACAAGGAGTAAGCAATGGTACAAATATCTGGATTTATGATCATTGGGGGTTACCTAACGAACAGAATACACAAAAGGCAAAAATTATGTCAAAATATTTCTAGATGAAAATATGGGAAATTTTTTTTTGTAATCTCGGAGTAAGCAAAATCCATCTATGACTTGAATTCCAGAAACCATTAAAGAGAAGTTTGAGAATTTGTCTACATTAAACATAAATAATATCTTCATGTATGCTATGCTCTGAATGTGCGCCCTCCCAAATTAATATGTTGACATTTTCTTCTCAAAATGATCATGTTGGGACAGGGTAGCCTTTTAAAGATCACTAAGTCATGAGGGTGGGCTGGGATTTAGCTCAGTGGGTAGAGCACTGCGCTGCAGTGTCTGAGGCCCCGAGTTCAATTCCCGGCACTGCAAAAATGGGAGAAGGGCCTGGCAATCCACTCCCAAGGCAATCCCGAAACAGTCAGCCACTGAAAACCCTATGAAGGTCGCTATGAGTCAGATACCGACTTGACGGCACCTAACAACAACAACAACAAGTCATGAGGGTAGAGCCCTCATAAACAATGGAACAGTTGGCCAAGTCCTTCCACCGTGGGACAACAGAGCTAGAAGGTACTATTTATGAATAGAAACAGGCTCTCACCAGAGATTGAATCTGCTAGGATCCTGATCTCAGACTTCCCAGACTCCAGAATTGTGTGAAATAATTTTTTATTGTTTATGTGCTATCTAGTCATGGTAGTTATAGCAACCTGAAAAAATTAAGTCAATATTTTAAAAAAGATAAAGAATTAAATGGCAAGTTGTAATAAACACAACTCACACCAGACACAAAAGGTTAATCTCTATAACTAGAAAGACCTTCCAGAAATGAGGAATAGAAAGATCAAAATTCTAGTAGAAAAATAGGCAAAAGGCATGGTTTGCAGAAAAAGAAAAAAATATAGCTCTTGAACATTAGAAAATATTCTTGACCTTAAATTTGAGATGTGCAAATAAGAGGCACTCTGACTCATCATTTCTCACTTACCAATTGGTAAAAATCCAAAGTTTGACAATATGTTCTTCAAGCAGT
Organism: Pedetes capensis; assembly: GCA_007922755.1. Taxonomy (NCBI): domain Eukaryota; kingdom Metazoa; phylum Chordata; class Mammalia; order Rodentia; family Pedetidae; genus Pedetes; species Pedetes capensis. The sequence goes on from VMDO01016598.1 coordinate 28,098, forward strand.
TGGTGGAAAAATTAAGTGGTAAAACCCTCTGAAGGGAAATCTGGTAATAGCCATAAGAACTACAAATATGATTACTATTAAGTTGGCAACTGGATTTGCAATGTATCCTATAAGGTATAATCACACTATGAAAAATCAGGTACCTGTAAAAACAGGAATAAAGGTCTGATATGGAAAAGACATTCAGGTTATACCATTAAACAAGAATGATATGTAGCAGAGACTACATACCACATTTATTCAACTCTAAGATATGATATTTTATCACATTTCAATTTTATGACATTGCCATGTACTTTTAATCAATATCATGTCAACATGAAATTGCCAATATGTTTTTTTCCTAGATGATACCTAAAAATGTTGTGCATTATATTGCATGTTGTCTCAGGTTTGATGGAATATAAAAATATGTTATTTTTGTAAGAAATAATTAAGATTACATGTTTGCATTTACTGATATTTGCAGGAAGGGAATCTGGGAAGACAGATAAGAAATAAGTTTTTCTTTTTTTTCCTATGGGAGCATGTGGTGAAGAAGTTAAGGAAGTTATAGACAAAAATGAAACTTTGCAACCTAAAGATTTTGTTTTGTTCCAATTTTGAATTATGTGACTGTATTATTCAGTCCTGTATCCTGTATCCGATCCTGCTTAACCTCAGAAGCTAAGCAGGGTCAGCCTGGTTAATTGTTGGATGGGAGACAGCCTGGGAACACCAGGTGCTGCAAGCTACGGAGAAGGACCTAGCAACCCACTACTGAAACAATCCACCAGTGAAAACCCTATGAACAGCAGAGAAGCACTGACAATAGTGCAGAGCATAACACAGTGTTGGGGAGCATTTCCTCTGTTGTACGTAGGGTTGCTATGAGTGGGACTCTACTCAGGGAACCTAAAAATGATAATTATTTTAAAAATCAGATTTAATGAAAATAAAACCTGATGCAAGAAAATCAAATGTGTTTCAAAAAAATTTGTTCAAAACAATCTACATTTTGTTTTTACTTATCGCCTCCTATTCTTGCTAAGACAGAGTCTGAGCTTTGTCCAACGCTGAGAACTTGCGGAGTGTTTTCTACTCAGAACCTAAATCCTGACAAAGAAATTTAGGGTAACATCCTGTCCCTGTAGATACAAACGCATATGCTGTATGATAAATATTAGCTGAAATATTGCTATCAAAATGGTTTTGTTGGCATTTAAAATCCTTAATCATACAAAAAAGTAGACCATGACTTTAATAACTGGACATTCCTTCTTCAATGGAGCTGCTTATTTTTTAGCACTCCCATATTCAGATTAAGTTCGCTTTCAATATTAAATTTTTGGTATTAAAAATGAAGCCAATTAGAACTTATTCTGTTTCTTGTGAACTTCAATATTAAAGAAAGGACTTCTAACATCTAATATCCTTTTTTTTCTCTAGCTGAAATAACACATATCACCAGAATTTAATAGCCTGCACAAAGTGCGCTAGCCACTTGCTATGTATAACAATAACCTCTGCCAGACGTGATTCTATGTACTCACATTCATAAAAAGTTATTCCGCTGTTATCGTTAACTGCCAGCTTTCAGAATCAAAGTCACCTTCATTTGAAATCCAACAAACATTTATCTTAAGAAAAATAAAAAGCAATTCTAAGCACAATAATGAGGCATATTAAGCTGGGTAACAACTAGATAAAGGATGATAGTACTCAGGCTGCCACTAAATATTTTACTCATCAAGTAGCAAGACTATAAAGGTTTTATAAAGGTGACACAAAAAGGGATCGCAGACATTGTGATTATTACTTATTATGCATTATTATTCTTGCTAGCTTTTTCTGGAGAGTTTATTTGGTTTTTACCAGCTTTATTAAATAACTGTTATTAGAGGTACTTTAATAACAGTTATTTAATAAAGCCAAGCCTGCAGCCATAGGCCTGTGGCATCCTATCCCGTCAGATCTCGGAAGCTAAGCAGGGTCAGGCCTGGTTAGTACTTGGATGGGAGACCGCCTGGGAACACCAGAAGCTGTAGGCTTGGGAGAAGGACCTGGCAACCCCCTCCCAAAAATCAATCTGCCATTGAAAACCCTATGAACAGCAGAGAAGCACTGACAATAGTGTTTCCCCTGTTGTACAGAGGGTCGCTATGAGTTGGATACCGACTCTACGGCACCTAACAACAACAACAATTAAGCCAAAAGAACCAAGAGATCTGTCCTAGAAGAAGTGCAACCAGAGTGCTCCTTGGAAGCAAGAATAGCCAGACTGCACCTTACATATTTCGGACATGTGGTCAGGAGAGAGCAATCCCTGGAGAAAAACATCATGTTTGGGAGAGTGGCAGGTCAACGAAAAAAAAGAAAAGCCTCCACCAGATAGATTGACACAGTGTCTGCAACAGTGGGCTTAAACATAAGTAAGACCATGTGCCTGGCACAGAATTGGGAATTGTTTCGATCTGCTGTACATAGGGTCGCTATGAGTTGGACTAGACTTGGGGGCACCTAACAACAAAGTACCTCTGCTTCATTCACTAATGGTAACTTACTAATTAGGAGACATCAGAATAAGTGAGTTTTAATAAAATAAGGAAAAATATGTTCCAACTCTGATCTAAAATACTTTAACATTGAATCAGAATATGGCTAAGATTTTTTGGATGAAAAACAGACTAAAACTATCAACAGAGAGAGCAAAAAGGAAATGAATCATAACAATTCTTAATCTTTTTATAGGATGTTAGCGTGTACGGCATCCTCATCACATTATCAGACATATTTTTATTTCTTTTCAGTACTTGGGGGTTGAACCCAGGTCCCTGTACACATTTTGCAAGTGCTCTACCACCGAGCTGTACTCCCAGCCCCTTTGTAATTTTTTTTTATCTTGAAACAGGGTCTCCCTAAACCACACAGACTGCCTCTGGCCTCAAACTTGTGATCTTCCTCTCTACCTCCCTTGCCACGGGTATTACAGGTATGTGACACCACAGCCAGCTCCAGGTATGTATTTTTAATTAATATAAAATTTTCTTGATTAAAATGTTGTTGTTGGGTGCCACTGAGTCGGTATCTGACTCATAGGGTTTTCAGTGGCTGACTGTTTTGGGATTGCCTTGGGAGTGGATTGCCAGGCCCTTCTCCCATTTTTGTAGTGCTGGGAATTGAATTCAGGACCTCGGAGACGGCAGCGCAGCGCTCTACCAACTGAGCTAAATCCCAGCCCTCTTGATAAAATAGGTCCCACAAAATTGAATGGAAAACAAATTTCATTAGGTAAACTCTAACTCTGAATTACTTTACAGAATAAAATATGTATTTTTTTGCTTTTTTTGTGGTACTGGAACCCATATATTGCAAGTGCACTACTAAACTGCACCCCACAGTCCTTTTTTTTTTCTTTTTCTTTTAATCTTGAGATAGGGTCCTGTAAGTCAAGCAGGCTGCCTCTGGCCTCACATGTGTGATCCTTCTGCCTCCACCTCCCAAGCTGCTTGAATTACAGGCATGCACGACAGTGTCTGACTTCTACAGAATTAGGTATGTTTTTATCTGCCAAAAAATTACCCCTCTATGCCTCAAAGAATACTTAAAACACAGTAGTAAATTTTACCATGAACATTAAAGAAAAAAAAAAAAAAACAGAACCATGCTCTAAAACATTGCTATTTATAATTTGTAAAATAATATTGCTAAGCAATGATCCAAAATACTAATATTCTGGATAATGACCAGCCTAAGCTTTCATATATGATAAGGCTCTAAACTCAATCGTCTTTAAAATTTTATGAAATTTTCAGTTTTAAAACTAAATGCAACAGAGTTGTCTTCACAGTGTTGGATAGTTGATTAAAAAAAAAAAAGTGTGTTAAGCAAATAGGAGGTTCTTGATAAATACTTTTAGCATGACCTAGCTGTATAAGCAGATACACCAATTCACCATGACTTTAGATTTCAGTTGCTAGTAACTGCAGTGTGATTCATCAGTGAGTGTGCCATTAATTGGTTATAAATGTGTTGATGTCCAGAGTTCTTGGGCAGCTTCCGGGGGTCTGTGTAAAAACCCTGGGCAGAATACCAAGTCTCATCTACTAACCTTAAAGTATCTTACAAACTTATTTTTTAATGTTTTCCTTAACTCAAGAGGCTAGGTAGCCAATTAGTATAGGTAGCATAATAGAGCAACAATAGCATTATTTCTAAATACAGGTTATATAGAAAAATGCAATGTTCTAAGAACTTTGCCAGTTTCATTTGTTTTAACTGACTGATAAAACAACCTAAAGTAGTCCATAGAGGTTACAGTTTAGCTTCCTTGCATACTCCATTCAGACTCTTCAAATATTCACAATTGTCTCAATGGTATCATTTAGCAACACAACTGTCCTAAAATAATAGTGCATTTTAATTAGATTTTGCATTTCAAAGCACTTTCTATATAGAAAACAATTTTATGCAACTTATACCAATGCCCTAAGATAAAAGAATAGCCAAAGGTTATATGTAAATTACTAATTATCTAAAGGAAGTAAAACTGATTTACTGCTTAATTCATGTTAGCTCATCTGCTAGGAAAATAACTATTCTGACAGTAATAATAAATTGTCCACATCTATTTGAGATAAATGTTTCATATTAAATGACATAATACAAAACCAGCTTCTAAGAATTGCACATTTCTTTCACTTTGATTAGAAAATCATGGGCCTTATACAGAATTGTTTTAAAAATTATGTATGGTTTTTGAAAGTCAAAGATAATGTTCCAATTATAGACTTCACTGGAGTCCACAATGTCTGTACTCGAGGGTGAATTTAAGGAGAAATAAGAAGTTAATATTTTTACTGAAGCATTTTAAAAGAAACAGACCTTTATGCTTATGGAAATTAACATTTTACAGTAACAACTTGGCATTTTATGAAAAAATACAATTTCACACTAGGAAAAAAAACCATGAGAACAATAATTAAAAATAAAGGTAGTTATAAGAGAAGTTTCCAAAATATATGATGACTGTGTAGGTAGTTAATTATAATCTTATATATTGTGGTTGAAAATATTGATCATGTGAACTTTAAATTTGGATGCTATAATACTTTAAACTATTAGTTGTTGAAGTGTTTGTGCTTCAATATCACTATAACCAATTTCCAAAGTCAAGAAATGAGGCCACATGTTGTTGTTGTTGTTGTTGTTGTTGTTGTTGTTGTTGTTGTTTGGTGCCGCCGAGTTGGTGTCCAACTCATAGCAGCCCTATGTACAATAGGTGAAACAGTTGTCAGTGCTTCTCTGCTATTTATAGGGTTTTCAATGGCAGATTGATTTTTGGGAGTCAGTTACTGGGTCCTTCTTCCAAGAGGCCAACATAGTAAATGCTAATTCTTCTAAATGCTCATGGTGGAAGACTAGTAGTTGAGTGGCATATGCCAGTACTATTCTTTAACACAATATTGCAAAAAAATTAGAAATGCATAATATTACAAATCATATTATAGCCTTTCTACACCAACATAAAATGTGCATGACTGTGTCATTTAAATAAAAGGAAGAGTAAAAGCAGCCAAATTATATTATGTCCCATTTATTTTCATATTTCAAAGAATTTACATGGTTTAAAGCAGTTCACCACTATTTTAACTAAGATCAAAACTTAGCTTGCTGTGTCCTAAAATTACTGAAATTCTCAGTCATTTGTCTTACTATTATAAACTTGAGTAAGAGCCATGTCATTTTTGAGAGGTACTCCATGGGAATGTGGTTTTAAAAAATACACAATGGAATTCTTACAAAACTCTCTCAAGGACTATTCTAAGTACTTTACTCTAGAAATAAGGACAAACATGGTCAAAATGTGAGGTATCATGAATATACTAGTTTATACATTTATACTGTTCATCAATACATGTGAAATATTTTAAGATGATAAAAAATTTAGAATTATAGTAATTTATTAGAATTTTACAGTTAAGTATTAAAATCAATAAAACAGGATATAAAAGATGTGCTATCACTAGTATAAATGATGTATAAAAAGAATGTATGTCAACATCCTGTATGCATACAACTTCAGAATACATAAAAAAAAGCATACCAATCAATTGAGCATGATTTCTAGTGTAGTTGCAACTTTTGGAGATAAGGAGGAAAGAATTGCTTCTCTAAAGGAAATTTTAAAAATCTACCACAGGAGGCTTTTTTCACCTTATATTATGTTGAAATGTCTTTTTTGGTTGAGAATCTCTGTTATAGTGAGCTACAACTAGCGTGGGACACAGCTGTAGCAGGTAGTTGCAGAGACGGGGGCAATGGTATGCCACTATGCTGAAAAATTCAGGCAGCAGGAGACTGGGGGGAAAATGGATGGCCCCACCTACTGGGTGGAGGACCATACTTCATTTCCTGAGGGGACCTTCAGAGACTGATAACACCATACCTGAGGTCAGCAAGCATCTCCACCTCTGGAGCCACAGGATTTAAACTCTGAAGATCAGTGGCAGCAAAGTACTTAATCTCTGCAGCCTCCTCCCACTCTCAGAGTGTTGGACAGGGTATGAAAACACTGAGATGGGTCATCTAGTACAGATCTCATTGCCCTGTTAACTTCCTCTACTCCCCCACCCCCCACCCCCACACTTTGGAGATACCTCTTGGTTTGGACATTATTCAATCCAGGGAATACAAAACTGATGATTCTCTAATGCATGTGAGAATCTGCCCAGCCCACAAGCCCAAAACCTAATCATGAGCAGGAGATAGTACAGAAAGAACAGAAATCCTTGTAATGAAGGTAGCCCTGCCAAACATCTATCTTTGAATATCCAGGCTCAGCTTCAACTGATCACTGCCTTCACATCATAGACTCCAGTATTAGAGGATACATAAAGAAGCTTCTCCAGTCCTTTGTCAAGTTTTTTCTTTAATAATTTTTTTCTTTTCACTTTTAGTTTTTAATATTATTCTTCTTTTTTCTTTTCAATATAGTTTTAGGGAGTACTGGGGAAATGAACCTAGGGCTTTACAAGCATTCTACCAGTGAGTTGCTCCCTCACACCCTTTTAAAAATGTTTTTATCTTGAGACAGGGTCTCACTAAGTTATGCAGGCTATCTCTGGTCTAAAACTTGTGATCCTCCTGCCTCTGTCTCTCAAGTCACTGGGATTATAGGCACAAACTCTTTTTACTTTTATTAATGTAATTTTTGTATTTCTTCTTTTTTCTTTTGCCATTTGGATTTTGCTCTTTCTTTATTTGCTATATAGTTAGTATTATCTTTTTATTTTTTTAATTGTTAGGTTTTTATTTTTTACCCCTTGACCTAAGTTTATATAATTTTGTTTATGCATTTTTGCTTTAATGCTTCAATGTGCATTTTTTATCTCTTGCTCTTTTTACTCACTTTTTCTTTCTTTTATTGAACATTGCTGCTTCTTTTTTTACCTATTTCTATGCCCCAACATTTATTTCACAAATTATAATTTTTACTTTTACCCTAAATAATTTTTAATTTATGGCTTATTCTATATTATTGTTGCCATCTTCTGTTTTATGGTCATTGGAAATGTAGTAGTTGGCCTTAATTAATTTAAGTGTATTTGGTTAAGTATATAGCTGCTTTGGTTTTGTACTGTAGGTGTTACAGTGCTTCATTTTCTCATCCTTGAGGGGGCATATGGGACTAGGCCTTCAAGAGAAGGCTTCCTAGGGAGAAGGCCCACAAATAAATCCCAAAGAGAATCCCATCCCAACAGATGCACGAATCAAAACAAAGCAATATAAGAAACAGGAAAAAGAAAGACACCATGACTTCTCCAAAAGATCACAGCTCCCCAATAAGTGAAGCCAAAGATAACAAAATAGTTGATATGCTGGATAAAGAATACAAAAAAGTCTAATTGTAAAAATAATCAGTGACCTCAAAAAGGGCACTAACAAGCAAAGGAATGAACTGAGAATGTCAATTCAGGTACTGGATGAGACATTCAGCAAAGAAATGGAGATTATGAAAAAAAGTGGAAATGTTAGAAATGAAAAATGCAATAAACAAACAGAAACAACACTAGAAAGTAATACCAGAAGATGAGATCAAACAAAGGAAAGTATATTGTGGATATAAGATAAGGTTGAGGAAACACTACACTAAGCTATCAATAGAGAGGAAAAAAAAATCACAACCACAACTTTCAAAAACTGTGGGACATGATGAAGAGATCAAACAAGAGAAACAACAGGGTAAAATAAGAAACTGAGATTAAAAGTAAATGCATAGAAAACCTATTCAACTAAATAAGAGCAGAAAACTTTCCAAAGCCAGAGGAAGAAACTAACATCAACCAAAAAAGAATATTCAGAACCACAAACAGGCATAACCAGTAATGATCCTCTACCTGTCATATTATAGTAAAGATGCTAATTGTTGTTGTTAGGTGCCCCCAAGTCAGGGTTGGCTCCTACTCATAGACACCATCATAGAGTTTTAAATGGCTTATTTTTTCAGGGTTGCTTCATCCTTCTCCCATATTTTCAGTCCTGTGGATTGAACCAAAGGCATCAGAGGGTGCAGAGCAGCACTCTACCAACTGAAATAAACCCTAGCCCTAAAATGTTAATAGTACAAAGAAAAGAAACAATTGTAAAAGCTGTAAGAAAAAAAATACCAACTCGCTTTTGAAGGGACACCCATCAGAATAATATCAGACCCATGAGTGGTAATCCTAAATACCAGGAAGCCATGGAATGACATATTTATACCCTGAAAGTAAATACCTGGCAACTAAGATTACTAAACCCACCTAAGCTATATTTTTAAAAGTTAATGAAGAAGTAAATGCCTTCCAAGACAAGCACAAACTTAAACAATTCATGACTATTAAACCAGCAGTTCATTAAGATACTTAAAAGAAATCGTACACAGAGAAAGAGAGGAAAGATACACAAATTCAAGAGATTAAGAAAGAGTAAATTCTGCGAGAAGAACATATGCACAAATGAGAGCTAGGAAAGAAGTATGTCTAATTTCATAAACCCCCAATGTGATCAGGAAAGAAAGAAAAGAACAATCAGTACCTGATCCAATTAGGAAAGAACCAACAAAATTATTGGAAGCATCAAATTCCTCTCAACAATAACCCTAAATGTAAATGATCTTAACAGTCCAGTTAAAAGACTCAGACTCAGTCCAGTTAAAAGACTCAGACAGGACTAGCTGACTTGATTAAAAAATAAGACTCTTTTTTCTGTTGTCCCCAAGAAATACACCTCACTGGTAAAGATACACATACACTGAAAATGAAAGGAGGAAAAATGACTTATCAAGCATATGGAAGCAAAAAAAGGCAGATGTTGCTATATTGATATCTGACAAAGTTGACTTCAGTCTAAAATTAATCAGAAGCAATAAAGAAGGTTACTACATATTAATAAAGGGAACAACCCATCAAGAAGATATAACAATTGTAAATATGTTTGCATCAATCATTAGTGCATCTAATTTCATTGAAAAAAATGTTGGACATAAAGAGACAGCTAGATCCACATAAAATACTAACTGGTGACTTTAGTACCCTACTCTCATTGATAGATTGATCACGCAAACAATAAATCAACAACAACAAAAATACCCTCAGATTTACACAGCAGCACAGATCAAATGGACTTAACATAAATCTACAGAATACTTCATCCAATAGCTGTGAAATACATATTCTTATCAGGAGCACATGGAACTTCTCCTAAAATAGACCACATCTTAGGTCACAAAGCAAGTCTTAACAAACACAAAAATATTGAAATTATTCCTTGTATCTTATCAGATGAAAATGGATAAAACTAGAAATAAAAAGCAAGAGAAACAAAAACTATACAAATATATGGATACTGAATATCATATTCTTGAATGATCTTTGGGTCACTGAAGGAATCATGGAGTGAATTTAAAAATTCCTAGAATCAAATGAAAATGAAAACACAACCTACCAGAACTTTTGGGGTGCAGCAAAAGAAGTTCTATGGGGAAGTTTATAGTTATGAGCGTTTACATTGAAAAACCAGAGAGAGTTCAAATAAATAACTTAATGATGCACCTTAAGGCATCAGAAAAACAAGAACAAGCCAAACTCAAAATTAGTAGGTGTAAAGAAATAATAAAGACCAAGATGTAAACTAATGATATAAAGACTTAAAGAATACAAAGGATCAATGAAACAAAGAGTTGATTCTTTGAAAAGATAAATAAGATCAACACCTTTATCTAAAATAACCAAAAGAAAGAGAAAGAAGATCCAAATTAATAAAATTACATACAAAAGAGGTCATTACAACAGATACCAATGATGTACAGAAGATCATTAGTGAATACTTTGAGAAATTATATTGAACAAATGTGGACAATTAGAAGAAATGGATAAATTTCTTAATACACTTAGCCTACCAAAAATAAATCAAGAGGACATACATAACCTAAACAAAAAAATAATGAGGAATAAAATTAAGGCAGTACTAAAGAGTCTCTTAACAAAGAAAAGGCTTCCTAAAGGACACAAGAAAAAAGTAACTATAGAACAACTTTCCTGATGAATATAGATGCATAAATTCTCAATAAAATGCTATGCTTGCAAAATGAATCTAACAGAACATTTTAAAAAATCACACATCATGATCAAGTTGATTTCATTCCAAGGATGCAAGAATGGTTTGACATATGCAAATCAATAAAGTTAATATAGCACTTAACTGGGCTCGCAGACAGAAATGACATAATCGTTTCAATTGATGCAGCAAAGGCTTTCAACAAAGTTCAATATTCCTTGTGAGAAAAGTGCTGAAGAAAGTAGGAACAGAAGCAACATACCTCAACATAATAAAGGTTATGTATGACAAACATATAGCCCACACTATACTAAGTTGTGAAAGCATTTCCTCTAAAATCAGGAATGAAGCAAGAATATCCACTCTCTCTAATCTAATTCAATATAGTGACTGCAGCCTTAGCCAAAACAATAATGCAAGAGGAAGAAATAACAGGCATGTAAGTAGAAAAAGAAAAAATCAAATTATCCTTATTTGCAGATGATATGATCCTATACTTAAAATAACCTAAGGACTCTAATAGAAAACTCTTAGATCTGATAAAGACACTGCCAAGTAGGATATTCAACATCCAACAATCAGTAGCATTTCTGTATACCAATAATGAGCCTTCTAAGAAAGAAATTAAGAAAAGGATACCATTAACAATAGCTTCAAAAAATACCTCCCCCCAAAACTAGGAATAAATTTAACCCAGGAGTCAAAGAAATTCTACAATGAAACTTTCAATACACTGAAAAAGCAAATTCAAGAATATATTAGAAAATGGAAAAAAAATGGATCTTTGCTCATGGATCAGAAGAATTAATATTGTAAATATCGCCATTCTACTGAAAGTGATCTACAGATTCAATGCAATTCCAATCAAAATTCCAATGACGTTCTTTACAGAAATAGAAAAAACAATCCTAAAATTCATACAGGTGCACAAAAAAACCCTGCATAGCCAAGGCAATTGTTAGTAGCAAGAGCAATGCAAGAGGCTTCACAACACTTTATATTAAATGATACTATAGAGCCATAGCCTGCAGCCGTAGCCCTGTGGCATCCAATCCCATTAGATCTTGGAAGCTAAGCAGGGTCAGACCTGGTTAGTACTTGGATGGGAGACCGCCTGGGAGCACCAGGTGCTGTAGGGTTGGGAGATGGACCTGGTAACCCACTTCCAAAAATCAATCAGCCATTGAAAACCCTATGAACAACAGAGAAGTAATGACAATAGTCTTTCTCCTGCTGTACATAGGGCCATTATGAGTGGGATACTGACTCAATGGCACCTGTAAACAACAACATAGAGCCATAGTGACAAAAATAGTATGTTACTGGCACAAAAACAGACATGTAAACCAATGGAATAGAACAGAAGTTCCAGAAATAATGCACTGATTTGCAACAAAGATGCCAAAAGCATACATTTGAGAAAAGATCACCATTCAATAAATGGTACAGGGAAAACTGGATATATCCATGTAGAAGAATTAAACTAAATCCCCATCTCTCACCTTGTACAAAAAAAAATCAATTGAAATGGATCAAAGACCTTAATGTAAAACAGAAACTTTAAAACTGCTTGAGGAAAATATAAGGAAAGTACATTAAGATATAGCAATAGGAAAGAACTTTCTAAAAGGACTCCCAAAGCCCAGGAAATAGTATCAATAATTGACAAATGAGATTGCATAAAATTAAAAGGCTTCTGCACAGCAAAGGAAACAACTAATATAGTAAAGAGAGAGCCCACAGAACGGGAGATCTTTGCTAACTGTACATGTGAAATGGGATTAATATCTAAAGTGTATAAAGAACTCAAAAACTTAAACACTAAAAAATAAGTAATATAATTCTCAAAATAAGAAGTTCTCAAAAGACGACATACAAATTACTGATAAAATATATGAAAAAATGTTCAATGATCCTTAGCCAACAGGGAAATGCAAATGAAAACCATACTGAGATTCCATCCTACCCCAGTCAAGAGTGGCTAGCATCAACAAAACAAGCAACAACAAATGCTGGCAAGGATGCTTGGAAAAAGAAACACACATTGCTGGTGGGAATGTAAATTAGTACCGTCATTACAGAAATCAATATGGAGATAGAACTACCATATGATCTAGCTGTGCCATTTCTGAGCACATACCCCAAGGAATCTAAGACATTCTTGCACGGATATAAACTTGATTATCCTACTCAGTGGTAAGAAACAAATTTTTATTTATTTGTTTAAATGTTTTCATTTGCAGCAGAGTAAAAAATGATTTATGAAAACCTAGACAATGAAGGTGAGCAAGTTTTAGTAACACATTAAATAGTTATAGTGTTTCTATTTTCCTTGGTTTCTATGAACACGAATTATATATGATTAAATCTTTGTCTACATAATTTTGTAAGAGCCCTTTCAATAAGTATAAAATAAATATTCTTGGTTGTAAGGGAGCATTGTGCCATGGTTGAAGAGATGCTGATTTTTCTTTCTAAAGTGGTACCTCAACTAAGGATTGATCGTATCCCAGCATTAAATGAGGATATTCCCCTACAATAAACAAAATATTCCCCAAATGCATAGGTTACATTAGAAATGGTTGATTAGTAAATCAAACCTGTTCAAACTCACATTATCTTGGAAGTTTTTTTGTATGGTTCATTGAGCTTGGAATTTTGGAATGGGAAAATTGGGGGGGGGGGGTGTTTTCGTTTTTTGTTTCTAATACTGGGGATGTTGAAACCAGGGGCTTGTGTATGTGAGGCAAGTGCTCCACCACTGAGCTGCACCTCAGTCCCTTTTATAATTTTTTTTTAAATTTTGAAACAGGGTCTCACTAAGAAAAAAGACTGCCTCTGGTCTCCAACTTACAATCCTCCTGCCTCAGCTTCCTGAGTGACTGGGACTGTTAGACTCACCAGCCATGGCGTGCAGCTCAACTTAGTTTTAAAAATATAACTGCAGGCAAATTTTTCATATTTTTGTATAGTAAAACATTTCCAAAAGTGTTTTTAGAAATTAATTCTATGTACAATTATGCTACAGTTCACACTTTACTCCTATTAATAATCTAACTTCTAAACCCTTTTTCATATATTATATCCTTCAAGGGATGGCACATTAAAATAAATCCAGGTGTTCCTGTAAATAGTGTGCGTGTGTGTGTGTGTGTGTGTGTGTGTGTGTGTGTGTTTTGTATTATTGAATAAATACAATGAATTTGTTCTAAAGTTATGGATTCCCTAAAAATTGAGCTCATGTCTTTCCTATGTGTTTTTAGTATTTATCAAACTGTCTGAAATACAAAAGATTCATACACTTTTAATGAATTAAGCAAAATGAAAATACTAAATTTACAATAAGGTCTTTATGAATAGTGTCACAAGTCAAGAATTGGTTAACATTTAAATTCCATGCTTCCCATATGTATCTGACTTCTCAATTCAAGTTTTTAAAAATATATTCATGTTAATTTTATTTTTTATTTTGTGCAGTACTGGAGAGTTGGGCTCAGGACCTCACACATGCTTTTGCAAGTACTCTATCACTGAGCCACAGCCCCAACAAATTTTTTGCATTTTATTTTGAGACAGGGTCTCATTAAGTCACACAGGCTGCCTCTGGTTTTGAACTTTTGATCCTTCTACCTCTGCCTCTAGAGTCGCTAGGATTACAGGGCTGTGCCACAGTGCCTGGATTTATACTAATTTTAAAACTATGATGAGATAAAGGGGTATGCTCAACATCTGTCTTACAGAATGAAATGAAAAATTTAATACAATGGTAATCATTACAGTTTACAATTCAATAAAAAGCACATGATAAGCAAAACTAAGTTGACACTGAGCCCATTAGGTGCAAAGACAGTTATTTGTATGCAGTGTTTATTAGTGATTAAGAAAAAGCATATTTTTTGTGAAAAGCTTTATCTATATAAAAATGTTTAAGTACTATATAAAATACAGATTTTCAACCACCAAAACTTTTTACCAAAAGGTGTGTACAGTACCTAACCAATACATTTTAATTTTTTCTACACTTTTTTCCCAACCCTCTTTCTGTAATCTGAGTGTCTATATAGAAAAAGTAACTCAATTTGTAAAACAGTCCTGTATTCATTAATAATATTTATATGCAAACCCATTTCCCACAAATGTATACCCCTTAAGATACTGTATCATTATTTACCCATGAAATGTCATTAATTGAGCATGACTAAATGACAGTCTTACTTCTTGTCTGTTTTTGTGCCCATGAAGCAGTGAGCTATAGAGGAAAGAACTAAGGCGCTTGCCTCTAGAAAAATACCTTGATATGCAAAGCTATTAGAGTCCCATGTATAAGCATTAGTTTATTATTTTAACTCCAACTTTAGGTTGATAAAGTTAAATCCAAATCTAAGTCTTATGCCACATGAATGTGAAATGTGCAGCAGAGTAGAGCATCATGAACACTCCAGTTCAATCACTCATAGGGTATTGTCTTATACTACGCATTTTTCCAATTGATTTTTAAGCATAAAGTACAAGATACTGAAAAATATTCTTAAAAATATTGTGATAATGCTCTATATTGATATTTTGGAAATACCTTAATAGCTGTACTTTAAGAGAATTTTAAAAAGACAATTGCTGATGCAAGAAATGATCAGTCAGGCACAGGGGCCAATGCCTGTAATCACCACAACTTGGGAGACAGAGGCAGGAGGATAGCAAGTTTGAGGCCAGAGGCAGCCTGTATAACTTAGCCAGACCCTGTCTCAAGATAAAAAAAAATCTTAAAGAGAGGCTCGGAGCCCAGCTGAGTGGTAGAGCACTTGCAAAGTATGTGTAAGCTGCTGGGTTCAAATAAGAAATGAAGTAGTCATTCAAATATGCAGACTCAGGAGTAGTTGATATAAAAAAGTTGATATAAAAATAACCCTTCCTTTGCCTATATATCTTTTACTTTATTGATTTTGTAGTTAGATTTTAAACTGAGACATGCTATAGTAAAACTACTCAAAACACATGGAATAAAAGTTTCCAACTGAAAAAATTTTACTTCTTTCAGCTATTAAGATATTCGTGACATTTTACTCCTGCTAGTCAAGTATATGATTAAGTGTATTTATTGCAAGTAATAATTATAATATCTTGATGTATTTATGCTTTGTGACATCTATTAAAATTCATATTTCAGTTTAAAAATAGACTATTAAGCAAGACAATATTTCAAGAGACATTTTTAACATAGGCTTGTTCCAAAAAAAATTTCAGTAATGTGATGACTAAAATTGAATGTGTCATTGAAGCTAAATGTTTTTAATACCTCTGTAAAAAGTACAAGCTATAATAATGAATTCATTTTTCCAGTGGATTATATTTCCACTGACCAATATCCACTTATTGTTTCCATTCATTAATGTAGCCCAAAAGAAAGTTTTCATATTCTTAATACAGTTACCATAGAAACTAGTTTGGGGCTCCTATAAGAAGGGATAATATCAAAATTGAAGTCCTCTGTAGCTTCATCTTTTTAAGAGCTCCTGAATTCTCAGGGGTGTTATTCAAAAGACATAACATCAATGATATGTCTCTGATATTAAAATTATACCACAAAAATATGTATGTTTATGATTAACCAAAGCTTCAAATAGTTAAAAAGCAATACGCCTAGTAGAATTACCACAATAAATTTAAACATTTTCCAAAGGTTATTTTCATTTTAAACAGTCCTTGTAGTTAGGAAAGCAAACATGGCATTTTCTATAACAAAACTACAGACAATCTAGGAATGTAAATCTTGCAAATAATTTATACTTACAGTTACAGACAAATTGTCATTCTATTAATTATAGGTGTCTTCTGAACTTTACAATGATTAATCTCTGTGTTTCAAAGAGAATAACACATCCATATACACAAGAAATATGATGCTCTTTTACTTTTGGGAATATTACAGTTAATCTAACAGTTAAAACTGAGTAAGAAGAAGATTAAACGAAAAGATGTTTGCCTCCACTAACATAAGTCTACTAATAAAATGACTGCATTAAGTACAACTAATGTGTTTAAAAATCTTTGGGAATCAGGTGGGCACTGTCGTGCATGCCTGTAATCCCAGTGACTCCAAAGGCTGTGGTAAGCAGATCATAGTTTTGAGGCTAGAAGCAGCCTATGCAACTTAGTGAGACTCTGTTACAGAAATTAAAAAACTTAAAAAGGGGTTGAGGGTACAGCTCAGTGATAGAACACTGGCCTAGCATGTGCAAAGTCCTGAGATCAACACCTGGGTATTAAATAAAAAAAAACATTGGGGGGATTCATAAAACCAAAATGAGAAATAATCTTTTAGTAGTACGAAAATTATTACTTAAAAACATCTCTAATTAACCATTGTGATTAAAAAATCTCTGGTGCTTATGAGACCAAAATCAGAAATAACCTTTTAATAACATAAAAATAATAGCTAATAACAGAGTTCTGGTAGTCAACAAAGACAACATCATCTTTGACATTAACATACAAATGGTTTCTAAGACAATTAGAATTTCTCACTTAAAGGAATCTAGTAAAATTAAATTTGAGGAAATTCTTCAGAATATTGTAGAGTGACATGACCTCCTCTTAAGAACATAGGTTTTCCATTTTGGCAGAGGCTATGTAGTTAGATGTTGTCAAGGTTAGCAAATTAAATACAGATATTCCTATTCTCATTAACAGAAAGAAGTACTCCCTATATGGGTTTTGGACAGAAAGGCATTAGACTGAGGAAATACTCAGAAAACACAGTAATATGTACAAGCACAGATTCCTCCTGATGCAGTGGCTCCTAATCAAATTCTCTTTACTGTTTGTCCTTGTCTTTCCCATGTACACCAAATATTTTGAAAGGTTTTGACTTACAGTCAAAAGACAAATTCATTTTGTAGACTTCTAAAATGAAAGTAATATCAGCATGATAGAGCATCTGATTAATATGTAATTAATTAGGTTAACATGCAATCAAACAGCATTACTACACTGAGGTGATACAATATTAAACAAAATCAATTTCTCATTTTGAGAAGTTTGAAAGGTTGATAGGTAAATGAATTATTCTTAGTAGTTTTTTTTTCCAAATATTAAACACTTGTATTGCTTCTAAACTTAGGTTCTACATATAAACATTTCTACAGTTCTAAAAACCCAAAACTGGAAATCATTTATGTAGCACAAATCTTTCTTTTTAGATATAAGGAAATTCACATAGCATATCTGTCAGCTTGTCGTGCTTGGGAGCTTGTATGTTGCTGTGATGCTGAAAGCTATGCCCAGGGTATTTCAGACACCAGCAGGGCCACCCACCGTGGACAGTTTTCAGCCTAGCTTCTAGACTAGGACAGACTAGGAAGAAGGACTAAGCAGCCCACTCCAGAAACAGCCACTGAAAACCCTATGAATAGCAGAGAAGCACTGTCAAATATAATGCCAGAGAATGAACTCCCCAGGCTGGAAGGCATTCAAGAAATGATGAGGGAAGAGTCACCTCCACAAAGTAGAGTAGACCTTAATGACAGGAATGGAGGAAAGGCCCTGGGACCTCCTTTTCATGATGTGCCATGTCTCAAAATGAGAAGAAACATGGTTGCTGCAAAACTGGACCCAAAATGATCTCGTGAACGGCACAGTGTTGATTAATGTTTTTTTCTGTTGTACACAGGGTCACTATGAGTCAGATCCCACTCGATGGCACCCAACAACAACTACAACAACAACCTATCACATTAAAATGTCTATTAATGGCAGAGTAAAACATTTATCTTTAACCATGCTATATTTTTAGAGTTTCATTTAAAAAACTGTAGAGAGCAGATATCTGAATAGCGCTCACTATCAGAATGCAGTAGGAACAGAGGTTCCTTACCACTCCTGACTTCTTTTCTAATGGTTAGAGATATAAATTACCAGTAGCTTTATCCCATTATAGAAGGCCTTCCTGTTGCCTAACTACAATTACATTTTTTCCTGCCTCAGTCTTTCATTTTGCTATAGTAGATCATCTACATTACTGTCCACAGAGAATTCTATTTCTTGCCAAATACTTATACAAATATATTTGATAACCTCTATGCCAGTTGATTATTCTCTATCATGGATCCACATCAAGTAAATTCTCATTGAACTGGTCATATATGGAATCACAGATGAAGAGAGGATTAAGATGAATGATTTAGTTGGAGAGATGAGGTGAGGACCTCAAATTTGCAAATAAAAGTAGGCACTGAGTTTAAATGAGTGCTTAAAAATAGAAGGATAATTAAGAATTCATGTCATTTACTAATTCTACAGCTTAGAATAGTCTGGATTGTGGTCAAATATCTTTAAAAATTATCTTCTTATATGTGGAAAACTATACATACAGAAATATACTGGGAAATGCATACCAAATAATATACTAATAATGCTAAAATTAGAACGCTAAATTAATATCAAATGAACATAACAATAAAACACTAATATACTTGCTTTTTCATTACATGAAGTATAGAACAATAAACGTACTGGATCTTTTATTCCTCAGATGATTATGTTTCTCTGATTCTTTCAGTTAGTTAGCTAATGCATACAAAATTAAGAAACTATATTTACCTAATATATTTACATCATCAGTTGTTAATGTATATTACTGATTTTAATCAATTTTAGAATTATATGGAACATTATGATTAACTGATTCAGAAATGCATCAAATGGATATGCTCT